>MJUU01011693.1:0-19635 GCA_002080025.1 Modiolus philippinarum
GCGCGGCAAGGCGGCGGCCACGGGATATGCATAACCTATGACTACTCAGGATAACAGCAAACACCTACAATGACCAGGAACTACAATCACATGCCACAATTTATAAGCAGACTGCACCAGAAAAACAATAATGAAAACAAGAGACAAACATAGATAACGATAGGAACTCGGGATAGCCGGACTTGGTAGCGGCACTTGCAAAAGCCAATCCTATCGTTGTTTATGTTTGTCTCTTGTCTTCATTAGTATTTTTTAATTTAATTTAATGCTTTATTTATTTAATGAGGATTACAATCAGCCCGAAGGCTACAAAGTTTCTCTCCTCGACCTAAAGATAGACAAGACAATATAATACAAGACAAAACACATCACGAAAACTCTCTCACACACACCCACACAATAGAGTTAGTCAGTATAAATAATAGTAATTAAATACATACAATAATATATATTATAATCTTTTACTATTTTCAATAAATTCAAAAATATATTGTAACAAAAGTTTGTTGTCATCCATCGATAGATCATCATTTCCGAATTTAAAGATATCAACTAAGTATTTAGTGATTATCTCTTTATATGTTAAAATGTTCACATTTGGACAGAGTAGCATCTTTAATTTTTGAAATAAATCAGACCTTATATTGTTATAGTATTAACAATAGATGAAGAAATGTTCTACTGTTTCAGGTTTTCTTGAATCACATCTATTACAAAGCCTAGAAGGAATCAAATTATGATTAAATAAATGATCATTCAATCCTCTTAGACCTAGTCTAATCCGAGTATGATTTACTTTACCAATACCAAAGCCAAATGACTATATCTTTTTACAAATTACTTTTACAGAAAAAGGACTTAATTTTTTCTTTAAAAATATTGAAGGAAGCTGATAACTTATACTCATGTGGAATTTGGTTCCACTCTCTAATTGTGGATGGAAAATATGAAGAAGAAAACTTAGCCGTATGTGTTCGTAAGGGGAGAATCTTATCCTTACGCTGAAGATTATAATTTTCAGTGTTATGTATAACTAGAGGACAACAATCAGTTAAATACTTGGGACAGTCATCGTTAATAATTTTTAAGAAGAAAAAAATTTTATGGATTTTTCGAGGAATGGATAAAGGATTAAGTCCCAATTCATTCAGTAGTTCCTTATGACTTGTGATACGAAAACAGTAAACAGTTATCATATAAAATATCACAATAATCAAGAACTGGCAGAATCATTGACTTATACAGTTTTTCTAAGCACATTCTCGGCAGCAATCTTTTCATTTTAAACATTATGTCCAATTTTTTATTTGTTTTTTTTTACATTTGGAAAGGATATGATTCTTCCAAGATAAGTTTTTAAGATAAAATTAAATCCAAATGTTTATGTTCATCGACCTGCTTTAGTCTTACGCCATCTAAAATAAGATCTGTATGTATAATTGGTTTATTTTTATTGCAAAATATCATATATTCCGCTTTATTTGGATTAAAAAGAAACTCCACTTGGAGGCCCAATGACTTAGTGTATCTAAATCATTATTTAGCACACTGAATGAATCTACATTATCAATAACTTTTATCAACGTTGTGTCATCGGCAAAGAGTTTCGTATCACTTTCAATATCTTGATTTATATCATTAATATATACTAAAAATAATAAAGGACCTAATATAGACCCTTGGGGTACACCAGCATTGGTGAATTTAGCTTTAGACGGTTTTCCATGTAAAATTATATTTAACTGACCATTGAAGGAAAATGATAATACGAGGGAACTGTACTATAAAAAAAACCTATATATTTTGTTCATACTTTGCATGTTTTAAAACCATCAATTTGTTAACATAGAACAAAAAATAAAAAAAAACGCAAGTTACCGTTGATATAAGAGAAAATTAATAATAAAGCGTTAATTTCTCTAGCGCTATATATAATCTATACAAGATTCTCTTAAAAAAATTATTTACCTTCAATAATTTGTTTTTTCTTTAATTTTTTGTTTTTAAGTGTGTACTTGAACGGAAATGTGGAACAGTGGATAATGAAAAAAAAAAGATAATAAATAAACAAGGGGTTCTGAGGAGCCGCTATCGCTCACCTGGACAATGGCTAATATAGAGAAATGAATAGTTTTTTTTAAAGGGTCCATCCCTGGTAGAGGCCACCTTTAATTAAATGAAGACATACCAGAGACATTGTAGAGACTTTGCGACTTTGTCTCATATGCATTTACTCCATATCCTTTCAGTGTTAATGCAAGATGCAAATATTGAATGGGGTAACCAAAGAGATTTTGTGATTAAGCTTGGTCGCAATTGTATAAGTGGTTTCAGAAACCTAATTCTTTTAAAGGAATCTTATATAAACTATGGTGAATAGGGTGCATTATTTCTTTTTGTAGGGACAATCTAAGATCAATGATGACAGAGTCCGGTTCTAACTAGACTAGTAGTGTCTGAGAAGACCTTTGAATATATTTTACGAGACGGTGACTTCCTGGATTCCTTCATTGGAAGGTACCATAAAAGTCCCGTCGTGTTCTTATTGGACAAGTTGTTTCTGAGAAGATCTTTGAATGTGTTTGAATGCGTTATCCATTTGGTCCCATTTCAGACCTCTTTTCAAAAATAATTTAGACAGAGGTCCCCTTAGCAATTTATGTATAACCGGTATATACTACTGAAGTCAAAACATTTAGAAGGCCTCTTTCAAAAAATATTTGGGCGGGATTCTCCTTATTAACTAATGCATACTAAATGGATTTCCTTTGTTTGGGTTCTAGTGCTGCTGATGAGGAATTAATTTCCGAAATGGCCATACAGCTCATTAAAATTATTGCAGCTGGAGTTAACATATGTGTTATGGTCTCATGTTCATTTACTCCATATCCTTTCGTAAAATACATATTTCTGAAAACAAAACCTAAAATTTAGCAAAATATTTTTTATGCCCCCGCCGTTAGGCGTCGAGGGCATTAAGAATACCCTTGTCGGTCTGTACGTACGTACGTATGTACGAAATTTTCGTCAATGAGTATGAAGTATAACAAAATACCGGAAGTTACTGTGGATTTAGGTTCTGTATATGCGAATTTCGACAACTTATGTCTCTACAGTGCAGATAAAATCAAAACATTTGGAAATCCATATACCAAAATATGTAAAAGCTGAGAGAGAACAAAAAATTACCAATAGGATCCAAAAAGGAAAACCAAAATCAGCTAAGGACAGAGCTATGCAAGAGGGAGATACCCATTAGGTTTTCTACATTCACTGGAAATTCAGTAAAATTTTGAAAAAGCTAGCTGTAGATCAAATATAAAGTTAAACATTAATTGGACATCTGATATAAAATCAAACAAATCTTTTCAGATTAACGTAGGAGATACTTCCGAAGTTCCTCGGCCAAGCAAAATGACAACATTCATTGCTTGAAATCTTGTGCGGATGCTAATAACTTTTAGAATTTTATCAATAAGTATGATTTGTTATGTTTTTGTGAAACATGGTTGAAAGCCCATGAAGAGATACAGTGAGATAATTTTCAAATTTTGACTTCCTTTGCTAGAATAAAATATAGGTTCTAGAAGTTAAGGTGGTATTGCTATATATGTAAAACCTGAAATTGTAGGTGGTATTTATTACTGTACAGGAACGGGTAGAAAAGGGTTCTTGAAAAAAAAATCTATAATGAAATACATCGGCAAACGAATACCGAAGCAAAAATGGTGAAAGGGGAAATTCAAAAATCAAGAATCCAAAATCACGGCAATCATATCCAACACGAATTAAAACAGTGTGACAAAGACAAAACAAGTAAAAAAAAATAAGAATGTCACAAAACTAAAGCACTAGAAGTGCAAAGCCCTACAAAACTGAGGAATCTTCAGGAGCTCCGGAAGAGTAAGCGTGATCTGCTCCACGTGTGGCACCAGTCACACTGTCAGTGAAAAGTCTGGCGTTGTCATAGTCGGTGTTTGTCAGTCCGGTACTAAACTCTGGTTCTACCAAAAGGTATCTATTCTCATCTGTGAAATTAAAACATTGTAACGGTCCGCCAAATCATGGTGACGACAGTAAAACTTCTGTAGTGACTATTTCAACAGTCCCTGAACACACTTTTGATGTATAAGTATTTGAGACAGTAATTTCGGTCTGTTGGCGAAATCGCTGTACAAACTACAGGCACGACAATAGGAAATAAGTTGTGAAATGAAGAAAATAATATATATATTTGTTTTGTGTACATTCCTCATGAACATACAGTATTTTAACAAATTGTTGATATATAGATTATAACTTTTTTGATGTAATTGAAGAACTAGTTCTTGAGTATAATGCTTGTAAGTGCAGATTTTAACAATAGAGTTGGTAAATTTAATGATATATTAAGTTTTGGTAATTTAGATAGTTTTTTGGATGATGAAATCCCTATACATAACCAGAGAGAAACTCTGTAGATACTATTGTCAATAAATTTTAACATAACCTCAGTCATCTATGTTACAGTCGAGATTAAAAATGCATTGTAGTGATCTAAAACAGCATTTGTTTTTGAAAGATATTGTGCCTTCACTAAACTTTTCATGTGGGAAAATAGAAATTTGTATTATTATTTTGTAAACAAATGTATAGCCAATCTCTGAGTATGGTAAATTTATTTGATGCAATTTTTCTCTCTCCCGGGAAACGTATTAATATAAGAATGCATTTTTGTTTCCGAATCCCATTAATAATATGTCTATTTTTTTAATTATTTTTGTATATTTTGATATATATTTGTGACAAATTGTGACAATTTATTATTAATAAAATATGTTTACAACAACTATGTTACAATACTGACTTGATTGTTTGTAATGGCCGACTACATAGTGATCGACATGGCAAATTGCATTTTGCCCATCGACAGGACAAAGCGTTATTGATTATTAAGTCTCGACACCGAGAAATTATTCAGTTTTATCGGTAATTTGTATGAATTTTCCTTTGGTTTCTTGAGACAAATATTTTCAGTATATATATTTGCTACCGCCCGAATACGAAAAAAATAAATTGGCAAAAAGTAACTTAAGCTGTCATGTGCTATTTGTTCCTTCATAATATTTGTTCAAAGGATAGTATTTGTTCCTAACGGAATAAATGTTATGTAACAATTGTTCCAAAAGGAAGAAATATCATGCCCATGTTTATAATATTTGTTCAAAAGGAACTTTTGTTATGCGGAACAAATATACGTTGACAGATTATGCCACGCCTACCTTGTCAATCAGCGCATCAATGTAAACAAAGAAATATACATCTACAAAAACCATGAAGGATCGCACAAAGTCTTTAACTAATGAATGGTCATTTCATGATTTATTCAAATTCAAAATTTGTTGTATCAAAAGTATGGCACGCGATAGTAACAAAAATGCGGTATACCTAGTAATTCGAACGGAAACTAGGGGTTTTCGTGCGAAATACTAGGTATACCGCACGTTAACTATGGGTTTCCGATCGGTATACATAGTTTTCGACGAAAACCCTAGTTTTCGATTGAAATTGAACGGAAACTAGGGGTTTGCGACGGAAACCCATAGTTTCCGATCGGTATCGTTAATTCGAGTTTAAAACGAAAACGCTATTCATAGTTTTAGCCAATGAGAAACGAGAAACGGAAATCGCTATTTGATAGTTAACGTTTGTCCAATCAGAAACGGAAAATGGTATTCAGGGTTTAATCAAATCCAATCAGAATCGTTTTTCCTGTTCATCGCTTATATTTCTCTCTTTTTTATTCAAATTTCGTATCTTTTATTTATTTTATATATTTTGATATTATAAATTAATTATCAAATAGAGTTGTACCTTTGACAAATTTAGGTGCGAATGGATATCAGATTAGCGGGTCCTGAGAGAATTCGATCTCGACTGTCTATATTCACCTTCACCAGGTAAAAGTTGTTAAATATCGCCGTTTTAGACTTAGTTTAAAAAGAATATTCAATTTAACTAATCTCTAGAGCAAAGATTTTTTATTTTCATATACCTGGATGTGTACTCTGTTTCGAAATTAAAAAAAAATAATGAAATTTGGTATGAAAAATAAATAGTTTGATAAGCAGTAAAAAAAACAACAAAAACTCGGTCTTAAATGATCAAAACAACTCAGTAATTTAAAACTTTTACTTCATCATATCCTTTCCAAGGAGTTATATAGTTTGGAAGTTAAAAATTTCATGAATTTTAGTATTTAAGAGGTATGGAAAATGTATAATTTTAAATTTACGGTTTAAACTTTCTCTTTAAAAATGACAAAAACAATAACGTGTTTTGAAAATTTTAATTTATGATATCCTTTTAAAAGAGTTTGATATGTTGCGAAATAAAAAAAAATGAAATTTAGCATAGAATAGACAGAAAAGTAAGATTTTTTAATCAGTGGTTTAAACTCAGTCTTAAAAAATGACTAAAACAATTCAGTGGTTTGAAAATTTTACACCATGGTATCCTTTGAGAGGAGTTTTATAATTCCCGAACCAAAAACTTGATGAATTTTAGCATTAAAAAGATATGAAAAGTAAAATTTTTAGTCGACGGTTTATACTAACTCTTTAAAAATGTCAAAAAAAAGTTAAGTGTTTTGAAAATTTTACTTCATTATATCCTTGCAAAGAAGTTTGATATTGTTGTGAAAAACAAAAATCATCAAATTTAGCATAGAAAAGGTATGAAAAGTAAGATTTTGAAACTAAGTCTATAAAAATGACCAAAAAAAATTCAGTGTTTTGAAAATTTAACATCATAATAGCCTTTCGAAGGAGTTTTATAATTCGCGAACCAAAAACTTGATGAATTTTAGTATTAAAAAGATATGAAAAGTAAAATTTTATGTCGACGGTTTATACTAACTCTTTAAAAATGTCTAAAAAAGTTAAGTGTTTTGAAAATTTTACTTCATTATATCCTTGCGAAGAAGTTTGATATGTTGCAAAAATAAAAAAATCATTAAATTTAGCATAGAAAAGGTATGAAAAGTAAGATTTTGAAACAGCGGTTTAAACTCGGGCTATAAAAACGACCAAAAAAAAAATCAGGGTTTTGAAAATTTGACAGCATAATATCCTTTCGAAGGAGTTTTATAATTCCCGGAGCAAAAACTTGATGAATTTTAGTATTAAAAAGATATGAAAAGTAAAATTTTATGTCGACGGTTTATATTAACTCTTTAAAAATGTCTAAAAACGTTAAGTGTTTTGAAAATTTTACTTCATTATACCCTTGCGAAGAAGTTTGATATGTTGCGAAAATAAAAAAAATCATCAAATTTAGCATAGAAAAGGTATGAAAAGTAGGATTTTGAAACAGCGGTTTAAACTCGGGCTATAAAAACGACCAAAAAAAATCAGGGTTTTGAAAATTTGACAGCATAATATCCTTTCGAAGGAGTTTTATAATTCCCAAAGCAAAAACTTGATGAATTTTAGCATTAAAAAGGTATGAACAGTAAAATATGATTATGATGTTAAATTTTCAAAACACTGAATTTTTTTTGTCATTTTTATAGACTTAGTTTAAACTGCTGTTTCAAAATCTTACTTTTCATACCTTTTCTATGCTACATTTGATGATTTTTGTATTTCGCAACATATCAAACTTCTTAGCAAGGATATAATGAAGTAAAATTTTCAAAACACTTAACTTTTTTGACATTTTGTAAGAGTTAGTATAAACCGTAGACTAAAAATTTTACTTTTCATATCTTTTTAATGCTAAAATTCATCAAGTATTTGCATCGTGAATTATAAAACTCCTTCGAAAGTTAGTATAAACAGTAGACTAAAAATTTTACTTTCATATCTTTTAATGCTAAAATTCATCAAGTTTTTGCTTCGCGAATTTTAAAACTCCTTCGAAAGGATATAATGATGTTAAATTTTCAGAACACTGAATTTTTTTTTGGTCATTTTTATAGACTTAGCTTAAACTGTATTTCAAAATCTTACTTTTCATACCTTTTCTATGCTAAATTTGATAATTTTTGTATTTCGCAACATATCAAACTTCTTCGCAAGGATATAATGATGTACAATTTTCAAAACACTTAACTTTTTTGACATTTTTAAAGAGTTAGTATAAACCGTCGACTAAAAATTTTACTTTTCATATCTTTTTAATGCTAAATTTCATCAAGTTTTTGCATCGCGAATTATAAAACTCCCTCGAAAGGATATAATGATGTTAAATTTTCAAAACACTGAATTTATTTTGGTCATTTTTATAGACTAAGCTTAAACTTTGTTTCAAAATCTTACTTTTTCATACCTTTTCTATGCTAAAGTTGATAATATTTGTATTTCGCAACATATCAAACTTTTTCGCAAGGATATAATGATGTAAAAATTTCAAAACACTTAACTTTTTTGACATTTTAAAAGAGTTAGTATAAACCGTCGACTAAAAATTTTACTTTTCATATCTTTTTCATGATAAAATTCTCATCAAGTTTTTGGTTCGGGAATTATAAAACTCCTCCCAAAGGATACTATGGTGTAAAATTTTCAAAACACTGAATTGTTTTTGTCATTTTTAAAGACTGAGTTTGAACCACTGATTAAAAAATCTAACTATTCTGTCTATTCTATGCTAAATTTCATAATTTTTTTATTTCCCAACATATCAAACTCTTTCAAAAGGATATCATGAAGTAAAATTTTCAAACACTTTATTGTTTTTGTCATTTTTATAGAGTAAGTTTAAACCGTAAACTTAAAATTATACTTTTCATACCTCTTAAATGCTAAAATTCATGAAATTTTTAACTTCCAAATTATAAAACTCCTTGGAAAGGATATGATGATGTAAAAGTTTTAAATTACTGAATTGTTTTGATCATTTATAAGACCGAGTTTTTTTGTTTTTTTTTAACTGCTTATCAAATTATTTATTTTTCATACAAAATCTCATGATTTTTTTTAATTTCGAAACACAGTACACATCAAGTTATATGAAAATAAAAATCTTTGCTTTATAGATTAGTTAAATTGAATATTCTTTTTAAACTAAGTCTAAAACGGCGATATTTCACAACTTTTAACTGGTGAAGGTGAATTTACACAGTCGAGATCGAATCTTCTCAGGACTCGCGAATCTGATGTCCATTCGCACCTAAATTTGTCAAAGGTACAACTCTATTTGATAATTAATTTATAATATCAAAATATATAAAATAAATAAAAGGTACGAAATTTGAATGAAAAAGAGAGAAATATAAGCGATAAACAGAAAAAAACGATTTTGATTGGTTTAATTAAACCCTGAATACCGTTTTCCGTTTCTGATTGGACGAACGTTAAATATCAAATAGCGATTTCCGTTTCTCGTTTCTGATTGGCTTAAACTATGAATAGCGTTTTCGCTTTAAACTCGAATTGACGATACCGATCGGAAACTATGGGTTTCCGTCGCAAACCCCTAGTTTCCGTTCAATTTCAATCGAAAACTAGGGTTTTCGCCGAAAACTATGTATACCGATCGGAAACTCATGGTTAACGTACGGTATACCTAGTATTTCGCACGAAAACCCCTAGTTTCCGTTCGAAATACTAGGTATACCGCATTTTTGTTACTATCGCGTGCCATACAAATGCGCTCACTCGCCCCTGTGCTTCATATTCTGGCTCACGGGATGATATTTTACGACATACAGATAACGTATACATATCAGTGTTTTACCAACATAAGCTGTTTGAAGAATTCGGTGATCCTGACAAAACTGCAAAGTAAATGATTTTTTTTAATTTAATACAATGATTATGCATGTAAAATATATGGAATATATTTACGTTTATAACACGGAAAATGACTTAATTTAACAAATGCACTAGAAAACAAGCAATGGAACAACGCTTTTATTATCCATCTTGAAGTTACCATGAGGTCTTCAACAATGAGCTTTACTCAAACCTCATAGTAAGTTCAAGACGACCTATAGCACTAATGCCTATATTCTATAATATATACGTGTAACATGGCTGTTCCAACAAAATAAAAACATAGATCTAGAAATATATGGACAACATTGTGACTCGTCAATATGTACAACCTCTTGGCAAACTTTCTTGGGTTTATCCAAAGGTGATATTTTAAAAGTTAAGCATTTTTGAAGACAAAATATGATCAAAGACAAAAAAAGATAGAAACATTTTGTTTCTCTTGGGATTGTACAGTCAGGAATGATACATTTAGTTTCTTTTAGCTAGGATTTTACAGTCTGTCATGATACAATCTTCAAGAAACCTATTGCACACGACATTTAGAATTGCGCATATGCAGAAACTAAATTC
The DNA here is from genome assembly GCA_002080025.1 of Modiolus philippinarum. Lineage (NCBI taxonomy): Eukaryota > Metazoa > Mollusca > Bivalvia > Mytilida > Modiolidae > Modiolus > Modiolus philippinarum. The sequence goes on from MJUU01011693.1 coordinate 10,332, forward strand.
ACGGTTATTTCGGTATTTAGTTAGAGTATATTAAATATAATCTCTTACATTGTTTCCAGTATATTACGTATATTTCTCTTATGGATATTTTACTGAAAGTTGAGGTTAATTTTTCATATTTTTAAGTTCCGAGTTAAAAATTGAGAAACGAGAAAACCATGTTAGAGATTGTTTCTCTAATTTCTACGGAATTTTTTTGAAGTAAAGTGATCTCCGTAGGCTATATATTCTCACTTTATGCCGCGATTTCGTTGCTACTATCGTTGCTATGTGTATCATTGCGCCATTCATTAAAAGGTATGAAAAGTGGAAATATTTTCAATAAATATGTCATATAATCTACAGATTGAGTAATTCTAGTCATCATAATGCAAAAAACCATTTCATCAAAAAAAAAAAAAAAAAAAAAAAAAAAAAAAAAAACTTGCACTCTTTCAGAAAGTTTCAAGGTGTCTCATTGATATTATTCCGCCATTTTTTGTCTAATACTTCTATTTATTAACAAATTTAATAAAATAATTACTTAAAATGTAAAGAGAGTTCCAAAGTATTCAAAATTTTTATTCCTTCTCACTTTTACAACATTTTCGTTACAAAAATGTGAACGAAAACACATGTGCTTAAAATCTGCCGGATTTGCAGAACACAGAAATTATGCAAGGGATATAATTTGAAAAAAAAGAATATCACTAGAAAAATTAACGTTTCGCATTTTACCTCTCATCCCTCATTTATATTTTTAAATGTAAACTATATATATAATGATTTCAAGACACATGCAAAGTGTGAACAAAATCTATAATAGATTTTTAAAGCTATCCCTCATATTATAATTTTCCCTAACATTTCTATGTAAAATCCTTAAATTTTCAATTTCAGTTTTTGTGCTTAAAAGCACGGTGACTCCCAAATTTTATTTTATACTTTTAACAATAATACAATTATGTTTCTACACAGAAAATTTCACAAAATTCTATAATAGGAAAATAATTCCCTGCAAACACCTTACAAAATCGTACAACAGTGAATCTCATTTAAAGCATGCATTTGGATTGTTGAAACTCCAAAAATTGAGCGTTATTAAATAATGTTGGATATGTTTATTTTGGTTTGTACGAGTGTTCGTATAAAAATTCCACGATATCAGCAACATATGTTAACAAATATTGTGCTGGCGTTATTTTTACTAGTGTCACAGTAACGTAGGAAACATCATGCCCAGATATAATATCTTCATTCTCTTATATTGTTTTGACATGGTGGGCAAATGATAGAATAAGGGTAACTTGAAAACCAATTTATGAATTGCAAGTTGATTGCTCAGATAACCATTGCTTATTGAGTAACGTATCTGATAGTACATCTACACAAGAAATGGTATTTCATCACATCTTTTTCATATTAATGATGTAAATCCATGCGAACTTTGTTTCAAAAGTAAATTCTTTGGAATTTTTAACAATAAATTTTCCACTTGTGTCATTTGGTAACGTAGGAATCGGTCACGTAGGAATTTTTTTCATAGTTAAGGATCAGAGATCAATGGTAGTCATTTCATAACCAAGTAGTGGAAATTCATAAGTGCATTGTTTCTTATAAGTACCCAACATTTTTGTCCGATCCCTTCATGTAATTTTGCTAGAACATAGGTAACGTGGGAACCTTTGTTATTTGTAACTTCAAAAACTACAGTGTTTATGATTATGAGTACAATACTTTTTTATTGTTAAAGGCCAATCTTGACGCTTGATTTTTTATATTATATTGTTAGAAGACGTATCTTTTTAAGGTATAACTTATATCTTTCGAGAATCAGTTTGACTCTGAGGCAGTTTTTGAGTAGCAGTAAAGTAGGAATCATGAAAAATCTTGACAAGTTTTCAAGTTTTTTTTTTTTTACAATTAAATAATTACCATTCAAATCTTTACTTTTACTTAATCATCATCTTGGAAGAAATCTAATACGAAACAATTAATTTAATAATTTACTGTTTTTAGTAATAAAAAATAGTCCCAAAAAACAAAATAAGCAATCTTGACATGCGAAATTTTGTATTGAAACCATACAAAAGACACCAAAACTTTCCAATAGATCGCGGTATTGTACTTATTGTAGGTTCATTTAATTCCTATTATTGACAGTAATAAGAAAAAAAAATCCAACGCTGTACTTTGATTTATTAATACTTTTTTACAGAGTGGTTACTTTTGTCAACCATAAATGCATGGTTTAAATGAGATTGACAGCCAAACGATTTTAAAAAATCGTTCTAAAGATTTTGAAATCGTACAAACGAATTTAAAAAAAATCGTGCAAACAATTTTAAAAATCAAGCCAATGATTTTGAAATCGTACAAACGAATTTTAAAAAATCTTATTAACGATTTTAAAAATCGTCAGAACAAACCTGTTACATACCTTGATTGCCTGGGCCTTTTTTCAAATGCTGGTTTGAAAATTTTTGCTATATCCTTTATATAAAATGGCTCTTGAAAATCGATTAGTCATTTTAGCTTCAAAACAATTAGTTACTTTTTAGATTAAGTAGAGTGGTATCATATGTTTTTTTTTATTAAACAAAAATATTAAATGTATCATTTTTCAAATCCGTTATTTTATAAATGCTATTATATGGTACTAATGTATGATTTGGTTAATTATTACTGTTATTATTATCATTAATTATTATTATTTGTATTGTTTAAATTGTTTTTACGAAAATTATATCAGGAAATTCAGGGATGTATGAATTATTTTGTAAAAGGGTTCCTTTTTGGAAACAATTTATTTCTTGAATTAAATGAATTCTACTGTTCATTGGGCGTGGTTTTTACAACTATGCTCTGACCATCAAAGAATCCAAAGTTTGATTTCAATTTACTCCATCAAAGCCAAACAGGAGCCTACCATGTAAAGAGTAATCTAAGGATTTTTCTGATAAAGTCTGGTTCTTACTGTTCAGTGGGCTTCGACTAGAATGAGTTTTCCTGCAGAGCCATTTGTAATTTTTAAAAGGAACAACAAATAGTCCAAAGAAAATCTACTGGATACCAACCGATGGCTGTTGTGCTCAAGTTAAGGTCTGATTAGCGAAGTAGTGCCAGACTAAAATGTCTTTGATAAAAAAATTTCAAAACTAGAGGTACTGTGGTCCACTGGGCCACAAATGAATACCCCCGCATGCCCAATATAATAAGAAGTTTAAATAAAAGGCTGATCTTTAAAGTCAACTGTGTCTTTTAATGTTATTCAAAAAACTTAATTTAGGCTAAGTATTTACATACCAATGTATCGGAAAACATGAAGTAGTAGCGCAACAAACCTGAAAATAGCTTACACGGTACAACTCATCATCATGAAGCTCCAGACCAAATATGAAATCATTTCCACTTTTGGAAGAAGAGAAAACTTTGACCGAAAATTTTCATTAGTAGTGGTATATATAACTAAGTATCAATGTATCGGTAAACAGGAAGTAATAGCGCAACAAACCTGAAAATAGCTGACATGGTACAACTCATCTATATGAAGCTTGAGACTAAATATTAAATCATTTCCACTTATAGAAGCAGAGAAAACTTTGACGAATATTTTCATTAGTAGTGGTATATATAACTAAGTATCAACATACCAATGTATCGGTAAACAGGAAGTAGTAGCGCAACAAACCTGAAAATAAAGCAATGTGTTGACTTAAACTCAATATACGGATTTTCCTTACTGGTCTCTTCCTTTGATCGATTCGGACTTTTGTTGTCACTTTTATTTTGCCCTAAACTGATGAAAATAGGAATTTTCTGTATTCCAGATTTGTCCAACGTTCACTGTTAAATCGTAATATATGTCAAATCTGGAGGATATATCTACATATATGCCATTTAATTAATCTGTGCGGTACATAGCTGTCTTAAAACATTGTTTAGAAAAACAAGGAGTGTTTAATGTGACTTTACATACCGAAAATCTTACCCCTACCCAACAAATTCACCCTAAAATACTTAATTTTTTGTCTATATTCGCATAAAAATAACCAAAAACACGCAAAGTCGGCATTGCATATAGAAATGTTGAATTAATTTCATCATGATTTGTCATTCTAAGTCTGACTTGTCAGATTAAACTCAATATTTTGAAGAAAATTGATGAAAAAAGGGAATTTTCAGCCTTTCAGATTTGTCCGAAATTCACTTTTATATAGTTATATTTGGCAAATCTGGAGATTTTATCTCTAGTTATGCCAATTCATTGTTCTAACCGATATATAAGTTATCTTAAAACAATGTTTAGAAAAATAAGGAGTTTTCAATGTAACTCTAAATACCGAACATTTTAGCCCTAACCCAAGAAAATGATGCTTAAAAATCCCCCAAAAATGCCGGTCTGAACATATATATGAACAAAACATACTAATATTTTTACTTTCTTTTACAGAATGCATTTGATATATCGTAATATGCAATTTTAACGCAAAAAATATGGGTTAAATTGAATATTTTGGGCGATTTTCGTGAAAAATGGGAATTTTCAGTATTTCGGAATTTTACAAAAATTCAAAGTTTAGTTGTTGTGTAACTGCGAATAAACCACGCACATTACTTTATTTGTTTAAATTGGAGTCTCTGTGTATTTTTGTGTTGAAATGTTAGGTTATTGGACCTTTATACAATGTAGAAGCTTTTCGAGCTGAATGAAATGAACAAAATTGTGTTGAAAAAAATGGGGGGGGGGGAGGGGTAATATGTTTGCGATTTATGAGAGTTTAGTTAGTCTAAAATGTTCAAAAGCATACTTTCTAATAGCTTAGATATAATGAAACGATTTCCTATCAACATTTTCAAGTTGTATTTTAAATTCGTGAAGTAGTCAAAACAGCAATAAATCTGAAAAAAAGGAAAATTCCCATTTTTCATAAATTTTCGAGCAGAAGGGTAAAACCCTTAAAATGTATGAATCTACATAAATGGGCTTCTGCATGTCAGCTTTAGTGAAATACACACAATAATTTAAATTAGACATTATTTTTTTTATCATTAAGAGCCTGAATATTTGAATTTTCCCTTAATTCTTAATGGGGAAGTTTGCTAATTTGGCCATTTCTGATTCCACAATAAGTCTGACTCTTAATTTTTTTCACATAATTTGTTGCTAACATATCATAAATCATTATTGCATTTGCAATTAATAGATATATACTCAAATTTGTACGATCCAGACTTCGATTTTTGAAAATTTCATTTGTCCCTTCGGTATTCTAGTGCCGTTGTTACACATATAACGGTATATGGATTTCCAACTGTTTGGATTTGATCTGCACTGTAGAGAGATTAGCTTTCGAAATGCTTATATGCAGAAACTAAATTAACAGTAACTTCGGTATTTTGTATTTATTTCCAGTGGCCCGATGCCTCTGCTGACGTACTGTTAGTCCTCGAGGGTATTCACCAAGCCAGTGGCCAGTACTTCGGTGCTGGCCCGAAAACCGATTTTATTTGGACATTTGCTAAATATCTAAATCCAACCACATTTTGTTAAAAACTAAGGAGTATCTCCGTCTCTCATAGTTTGTTTTGTCCTTACCTGATTTTGGCTCTAACGTTTAGATCCTATTGGCAATTTGTCCTATACGGTTTTTACACATATTTAGTTATATGGAGTTCGAAATGTTTTGATTTGATCTGCACTGAAGAGACTTAAGTTGTCGAAATAGGCACATGCAGAAACTAAATTAACAATAACTTCGGTATTTTGTTATTCAATGACCTGCTAAGCAGTTTGTGTTAACCTTTGGGTGTTCATCGTGTTAATACATCACTGTTTTCTCTCCGAATTTACTTTATGAATAAAGGGCTACGCAGAGCGGAGCATGATACGACCACAGCATTTGAGCACTGAAATTTGAGCAAGCGTAATTTAAAGCGAACGTGGATACAGCAAAAAGCTTGACACAGTAATCAGATGGACACAATAAAATGCTTGATACAGTAATTAGCTGGACACAAAATAGTGAAAATAAAGCTTACAATGAGAATAATCTAAAGAAAAATTCCATCAAATTCTGATGAAAAATAAAGATTTAACATATTTCTTATAATTGCAATTTTGGCTCCTTTGACCCCTTATAGCTCGGAAACGGTAAGAGCTACTCCAAATCCGTTGACATATTATTTAAAGCTTACAATGAGAGGAATCCAAAGAAAAAAAAATCCCATCAAAATCTGATGAAAAATAAAGATTTCACATATTTCTTATAATTGCAATTTTGGACCCTTTGACCCCTTATAGCCCAGAAACGCTAAGAGCTACGTCAAAGTTGTTGAAAGCTTGCAATTAGAGGAATCCAAAGAAAAAAATCCAATCAAAATCTGATGTAAAATAAAGATTTTGCATATTTCTAAAAATTGCAATTCTGGCCCCTTTGACCCCTAATAGCTCAGAAACGGTAATAGCTGCGCCAAATCTGTTGATATATATCTCTGAAAGCCTACATTGAGAGGAATCTAAAGAAAAAATCCCATTGAAATCAGATGAAAAATAAAACTTTTAGGTCATCCGCATGTTTGCAATTTTGGTACCGTTGGTCCCCTCATATCATGGAAAGGAAACAAGTTATCAAAAATCTGATGGGACAGCCCTATGTTAATTTTTCATAAGGAATCCATTGCAAAAACTGAAAGAAACCCCATCAAAATCCGATACATAATAAAGATTCTACAGTCAGATATGTGAAAACACGCAATTTAACCCCTTTTGGCCCCTTTTTCTGAAACGGGCAGGTCAGGAACATACAATTAAAACCGGGCTTAAGCATGTGCCAAGAAACATCATACTAAAATCTGAAAATGATCCGTTCACTGAAACCAAGGTTATGCTGTCCCGAGACACGAAAATACCCAATTTTACCCCTTATTGGCCCCTTTTTTCTGAAACGGGTGGGGCCACAAACCCGAAATGAAAACTCGGGCTCAAGCTTATGCCAAGAAACCTCATACTAAAATTTGAATATGATCCGTCCAATAGAAACAAAGTTATGCTGGCCACAGACGCCGACGCCGACTATTGCACCATACCATAATACGAACGCAAAAATTTTGCGGTCGTAAAAAAACTTAAGAGACTTTGGACTCGAGTAAGGATGCGTAGACATGTTCACCCAGGGTACAGACTAAGCAGTATAATCGGTGATGTGAATTAATTCCGTCTATTCAAATCTGTAAGGACCGAACCTCTTCACAAGGAAAATAGAGTTTTTTTTCATAATACATGTAAGTTTGCCAACAATGAAATAGATGCTATTAATATCAGCAATAATTTGAATAGCGAGGTCATTTCTAATAACCCTCCTTATTCTAAAGATTAATCATCATTTATAGTTTCCTACCGCTATACGAATACTATTAACAGGGGAATTTTTAAATACAAAAAGCGACTGTCCCGCCTCTTCTTTTGTTTAAAGTCCCCTGGACAGGCAATTGTCGGCAATATGATGAACATTTAAAACGAGTTTCTACGGTAGATGGTATCAAATGGTCCAAAATTCCGAGAACCATAGCGTATTAATTGGAATTTAAACTTCAAGATCTTTATGGACGTTCTTGAAGTTTAAACCAGAGCTTGGGTTAAGAAAGAGACAGACCAAGAACCAGAACTTGACAGATTTCGTAAGATCCATTCGATCTTTACTGTAATGTTAACAAACTACGCAGATGTGTTAACAATCGACCTAAGTCTGTATTTGGAGATCATGAATGGTGAATGAAAGGATATGGAGAAAATGCAAATGAGACAAAGTCGCTACAAATACATGGTAAAAAAAACAAACAATGAACAACGCTTTTATTGTTGTTCTTCATCTTGAAGCCCATAACAGCCTCTCTACATTACATAGCAAATATGTTAATGTTCCTGTAGACAACGCTTATTGTATGTAAAGCAAATTTTAACAACTGCCTCATCAACGATAACATAGATCACAATGCACAAGGTAATACAACATACAAAAGACTTTCATTTGACAAAGATGAAATCCTTTTTTAATCACAGGTCATTCATGTTCACTTTGATTATTATTGGTTTGCTAAAAATACTACAAATAACAATCAAGACCTGTCATACCTATATTGAAAATTTTGTTTAAAACTAAGGAATATCTCCCTATTGCATAGCTATGTCCTTAGGTGATTTAGGCTTTCATATTTAGGTCTTATTAGTTATTTGTTCTATTAGTTTTTACACGTTTTTTGGTTTATGGACTTCCAGCTGTTTTGCTTTTATCTGCGCTTAGAGACATAAGTTGTCAAAATGCGCATATGCAGAAACAAAATTTAGATTAACTTCGGTATTTTGTTACATGTGTATCCACTGATTTGTCTTTTGAACTTACTTAGATCTTGTCTGCAGTCAAAGGCAGGCATCAAGCATACAGTGAATCTATTCATGCCCGACGTGATATAAATCACATGTGGATATTAAAAAATAGGAAGGATTTATCGGAAAATATGAAACCCATAATTTTCTGAATATATTCTCTCAAAACGTTTGATTTTCCACACTGTATACCACGTTTACTCATCAGAAACTAAAATCACGAATCAGATGTATTAATAAAAAAAACCCTTTCCGATTAAAAAAAATCTTTGCTTTAGGTTATAAATCAACATTTTTTTCAAAAACTAATTTTAAAGGAAAAGTATGCTACAATGAAGAACAGGTGAACAGTATGCTTGGTTTTCATATTGATAATATATTTGTCCAATTTGGAGTTGTTACTGGTATTTCTGAAAAGCAAGTTGGATTATTGGGCTACTCTACTTGACTGAATGTCTACAGGGACTAGTAAAAGATCATGAGATAAAAGTTGCCAGATCCTTCAATCTCACTTATTATAGATACATTGATAATGTTTTTCCAGTTATATCCTTAAGAACTAGAGACGAAGAAAATGGCAGAACCTACAAAATCTACATTGTTTTAGTACTTACATCTCGAATTAGATGAAAATAGTCATCTCAGTACTAACATTTACGACAAAAGGCCAGATTTTAATTTCAAAATTATCAATTTCTTTAAGGATGGTCACTCCTCAAGTTCATAATGTCAAGGTTTTGAAATCAGTATGCTTATTTATTAAAACATCGATCATACATCATTTTAAGCAAAAATATTGATAGGTCAGTGTGCCCGGTTTTGAGATTAAAGTGCCTGAAATTTTGGCGGGAAACCGAACTCCTCTAGATTTTTCATTCCCTTTGCATTAAGGCAGTAGTATATAGCAGCACTTCAGACCACTTTTTTATAGTGCATTCT
>MJUU01011694.1:0-12623 GCA_002080025.1 Modiolus philippinarum
AGTCGAACTTATCAAGACGAGTACCATTACAATGAAGTACATAAAACATGAAGACAATACACACAGGTACTGTCCGGGCAAATGCTCGCAGTTACTGACAGCTAGCTAAGGACACAATTTTCGTTGACTACGATACCAAGCCTTCTTACATATGAAACTTCTAAATAGATTTGTATACTGCCGTGGCAATGGGTAAGACTGCTAGAGGATATCTGTTCGAGGAGATCTTAAGAATTTTTTTAGAATCCACATCTGAATGACGCCGCTTATAACAGTAACTTTTCAGGCCATCTCTGACTGCGGTCAATAAAGTAGTTAGGAGCTTAGAAAGTGGCTTAGTGGTGCATCTGGAAGACTCCGCAATCAATGTTTGTAAGGGTTCTAATGAAAGTGTTCAAGAGCAGCAAGTATTATCCAATTTCTCGGCTCGCTGCACACCAATCTCACCAATGTTTTAATCTAATTACGTAAATCATCTTACGTGACTTAATGTATTTTTATACTTTGAACATTTCCTTGATAAAGACATATTAAGTCAAAATAATCGGTACTTTAATCCCGTTTGAACATATTAAATTGTTTTTTTTTCTGATTTTGATTTAATGCAACTTCAGTCCTTTCTTTTGACTTATTGTTATATTCTTTCTATTCCATAAAAGTTAACCACCTCGCAACACTTATTTAGTTTGTTTTGTATTGTTTGCGACCCTTCAGTAGTAACTGCTTTCGAATTGTAACAGGACACTTCCACCATTTTTTGAATGTCATGAACAAGTCAAGATTATTCTCTTTTGCAAACTATGCGATTGTTTTGCATCTAAGTTTTAGCTCACCTGACCCGAAAGGTTATGTGAGCTATGCCAACACGTGGCGTCCTTCGGTGTCCGTCCGTCCTAAACCTTTTTCAAAAATCTTCTCCTCTGAAACTACTGAGCCAATTTTAACCAAACTTGGCCCGAATCATCACCATTGCATGTAGATTCAAAATTCTCTTCGATTAGTCCGAGGACCAAACAACATGGCTGCCGTTACTAAAAATTGCTGTTTTTGGCAAATAACTCAAAAAACGGTTACAGACTGCGGTTAAAGTAATCAGCATGACAAGATCTGCCTACCTTGCAATTTTGAAGGCTATCTTACGACCCGTTGTGAAGTTATTGTCCCTTTTCCGCAAAATTTTTAAAATACCCGGTCATTTTGAAGAAAATCTGAATACTCATATAGAAGTTATTGCTCTTATAATTAATTCTCAAATTTTCATAATTTTATGCATTTTGTCTTGTATTTCAAAAACAGTTTGAAATAGAGGTTAAGCTTTAGATACAAAAATGTACAGTTTGTCAAAGACTTCATTTTATCTTCATGATGAAAGTTGTCTGACGTGCCTGCACCACATCCGAGATGGCCACCAGCAGGTAACTTTGTTTAACATCGGACCATATATGGGAAAATACACTCAAAGATCTCCTTGTCTGAAACTACTTGGCCATTTAGAAACCTACTTGGTCACAAATGTCCTTAGATAGTCCGCTTTAAAAACATATTTGGCCAGTCCGTATGAGATCTAAGATTGCCACCAGCGGGAAAAATTGTTTAACATTGAACCCAATTGGAGCAAATTCAAAAATCTCCTCTGAAAACATTGAGCCAATTTTAACCAACATTTGCTTAAATCATAACAAGGGTATCTAAATTAAATTTGTGTTTGATTAGTTTGGAACAAAACAACATGGCTGCTGTTTCTAAACATAGCACATAGATGTAAATTGCTGTTTTGTTTTTTTTTGCAAATAGCTCAAATTCGTTACAGATATCAAAGATCTGTTATAGAGTAAAAGTAATCAGTATGATAAGAACTACTTGCCTTGCAATACTGAAGAAAATCTGAATACCCGTTTAGGAATTATTGCCATTTTTCCGTAAAATTTTCAAGATTTCAATAATTTTTATTTTTCTGTCACTTGCTGTCAGCAGAGTCGACACATAGGGATTACTATCTGTCCTGTGTCGTCGTCGTTGTCGTCGTCCTGTGTCGGTTTTTGAATCCGCAATTCCTTCAAAGCTACTAGTCCGATCCCTACCAAAATTTCAGGATATGTTATTCACATGATGTAGATTTGCACCTGATACTTAGAAGTTTTATTCTACAGACTTTAAAGGTTCATGGGGCCAAAATTGCTCATTTGTGCGTCTGTCTGTTTTTGAATCCGCATCTCCTTCAAAACTGCTTGTCCAATTCAAACCAAACTTTCGGGATATGTTTTTTCATCTGGTGTATATGAGCACCTGATACTTAGAATTTTGATTTTACATATTTTAGAGGTTCACAAAGCCAAAGTTGCTCATTTTTTTATTCTGGTTAGTTAATCCTCAACTCCATCATAGCTATAATTCAGATTCCAACCAAACTTGCAGGATATGTTGTTCACTTGATCGTGTTGTGCATATGATATGTAATATTTTGACTTTACAGATTTTAGAAGTTCACTGAGCCAAAACAGCTCATTTTTTAATTTAGTTTGTTAATGTGATACTCTTTCAAATCTACAAGTCATATTCCAACCAACCTTTCAGAATATGTTGATCACTTGTTGTAATTGTTCATCTGACACTTAAGATTTAGATTTAACAAATGTTAGAGGTTCGCTTGGCTATAAATGGCTCTTCTGTACTGCAGGCGACACAAGTGTTCCATGGAACACCCATCAATTTTTAAGAAAAAAAATATAACAGATAGAGGTCAACTTTAAATTGCAAAAATGTTAAGCATATAAACACCTACTCACCTGGAAATTTTGACGAAAATCTAAATATATTTTTAAAAAAACGAGTTGAGATAGAGGTTAAGGTTTAGATGCAGAAATATTTATCCTGTCAAAAAGTACATTTTATCGTCATGATTGAAATTGTCTTACATGCCCGCTACTCATCCGAGATGGCTGACAGCAGGGAACTTATTTTAATATTGGACCCTATTAGAAAACACTTTCAAAGATCTTCTCCTCTGAAACTACATGTACATGACCAATTGGAACTTTACTTGGTCACAACTGTCATTGGTCGGTCCCCTTTAAAAAATACGTCTGGCAAGTCTGCATCAGATCCATGATGGCCATCAACAGGGAATATAGTATAACATTGAAAAGAATGGGAAACAATTCAAAGATCTTCTCATATAAAGCTACATAGCCATTTAGAACAAAATGTGGACACAATAGTCCTGTGGTGGTCCCTTTTAAAAGATGCGTTTGGGATGTCTGTACCTCATCCAAGAAAGTCACCAGCAGGAAACATAGAGCGCTATGTGAAATGCATTGAAAGATCTCCTCCTCTGACACATTGGGCCATATTATATCGAGGTCTATTAGCATATAAGAAAATGAGACCCTTTTACATTGTTGTTTTTGGACTGTCTATGTCAGCCATGGACCAGGTGAGCTACAGGCTCTTGAGATCCTCTAGTTCTTTTTGTCCTTTAGATTACTGCTCCTGACAGTTATGTAAAGTAATTTTGTTGATACTTTTATTAGTTATATTTCCATGATTAAAAAGAATAATTTACAGTCCAGTAAAAATACAATTTGTCATGATACATTTTTCCTCTCTCATGGCGCAAAATAAAACGTGTACTTGTACTCATATTATATTAGCAAGAATTGCAAAATTTTAAAGCAAGACATGAATGGTTAATTTGTTCCATGGTGATATGAAAAGGGGTCGGGTTTGTTCCAAGAGGGTTACAATGGAAAAAAATGAACGTTTAGCTTTTTTCAACAATGATAACATTGAGTATTTTACTAGAAAATTAACTGAAAAAAGGTGCAGTGGTAAAAATACGTTTCAACGGTTAATTCTTAGACTAAGAGTTTACTGAAAAGATTAAATTTCTAAAAACACATGTTCAAATTAAAAAAAGATGCAGTAATTTAAGGACGTATGAATTATAATATCTATATGAGTTTGCTGAAAGGTTAATCTTCAATATCTGCCTGGCTACCTGAAAAAGTGGCATGTTTGATCAAACTTAATTATTATGAGCCATCAAAAATTATTTGGAAACATTGCCATTTTTTGTCAAATGCGCAAAAAATGATGCGCTGTCTTAAACCCCCGTAATACCTCAATGTACAACGAAAGGATATGTTGAAAATGCACATGATATAGAGTATCTGCAAATCAATGAAATAATGCTTTCATTGTTGTTCTTCATCTAAAAGTCATCATGAGGCCTTCAACAATGAGCTTTGCTAATTAGACATAGTGAGTTCAAGACGACCCCTCGAACAGTACTACATCCATGTAGCAACAAACGACCGTAAAAATAACTTTTAAAGTGTTCTTACAACTGTTGTCATCCATTTCCCGCCAAAAAGACAATCACAATATATAAACAACCACAGGACACTCATAGAGAGAATCGCAAGAAAACTTGGCATTCTTAAGTAGTAATAAGTTGGCACTAAAACCAGGTGATCAGAAAAACATTTGGAAATTACAAAACAGAAATTAAATTGCAAAATTTAGAAATATGACATACATATCCATACAGGAAATTCGTTCAAGAACAAGTACATCATAACTGGAATAAAAATGGAGCATAGTCTTTATATAAATATATATAGAATAATGGTAGTTTTGAAGGTCGAGACAGAAAATATCACCGTATCGCAGCGAGTCCGATAGGACGAGCTGTGATACTAGTGATATTTTCTGTCGAGACCTTCAAAACTACCATTATTGTTTTTATCGGCAACATCGTAAGAGTCATGATGTCAATTTCATGACGTCATTGCCTGATATTTTCTTGTATCAGGTCAGTACGGAGATACTGACAATATCAGTCAGTAAGATCAAAGAGAAAATGTACATATTGCCGATAAACAAATGTACAATTTTTAATATTTTGATCACTTCATCTGTTATATTCATTCCGTACTGACAAAATATATAAATTGCACTAAGAAAACTAATTGAATTGTGCCTTAACATTTTTAATAAATCTTGAACTCTTGAAAACCAATATGGGCATGTTTACATAAACCACCAAAATAGCAAGACCGGGTTCATCAAGGGATCTAAAGTGCAACGGCAGCCAAGGATAAGTCATGTCGTTTAGATTATTACGTAATTGATAAAAAAAAATAATTGACGAATTAATGTGTTCCCTGTATTGTCGAAACCCTTGTGAAGTTATTGGGTTAAAAGATCAACATGTATGCAAATTCAATTCAATATTCTATTAAAGTCTCATCTCTCATAATTATACATAATATACATATACAATATAAAACATCTAAAACAATACACATATAAAACAATATACATATAAAACATAAAAATGAGAGCCATTCTAAACAGAATTATAAGAGACTCTAAAACCTTAATTAAAAAAGAAAAATCATACACCAAGACATTTTAAATTCATTATTTACAAAATAAGAAGTTTCTATGAATATTTAAATTCATATAGCAGGCTCTGACACATGCTTTTAAAACATTTTCATTAGAGAATAAAAAGACTAATTTCTGTTCATTATTAAAATTCTTAAAATCATTTTCATAGAATTCAGCTTCCCTAAATAAAACTTCTCTGACTTCTATATAAAGTGGACAGTGCAGTAAAAATATGGGCTTCATCTTATGCATTACGTTCAAAGCGAATAACGAAGTTCTGATGATACCAGAAATCATTATTTTTCAGCGCTATTCATCATCTTGGAACAAATACATTTCAGCCAAAAATAAATAATGCTTTTGAAGGATATTTTATTTCGTAACAAAATTGAAAACATTAAATAGATTAAAAACTATCGCTTGCTGTAATAGAGATAGGAAGGTGGCATATCATTTCAGATTTACATTTGTATAAATAATTAATCACGATGACATTTAAACTACAATGCGTTTCAGGATGTCTTAGAGGAAAATTCATTCAGTTTTCAACCGAGTTAACAGTTTTAAGGTTGTGAAGATATCATATGCGAATTACAAGTGTATTATAGAGAAAATAAATAACCTACAAACTAGCAATAGAGCCAGTCACATATCATCGATAATTTTCCAAGGCAATGGAAATTAAATAACAATTTCAGTGCAACTAAAAACGAAAATATGGATAAAAGAACGCTGAAAAAAGTAGATGGAATAGAAACCATTTCTTTTTATCTTTCAATATTATTCTTCGATAAACTTTAATATGAAATTTGAAAAAGAAATGAAATTGATGGGGTAAATGGCAAGGAGATAACATCCCATCTTCAGGTTAAAACGACCCAAAACAAAGCAATTAGGGGTCACCGTACGGAACCTCACACCATAAAACAAGCCCTAAATGTCCATAAAGTAAAAAAGTTAATAAATCAATTGAAACAAACAACATCCAATCACCCGAATATCAAGAAACTAAAATTTTATAAGAAGACAAGGACATCCTTACTTGGGACAGACGCAAAAATTGCGGTTGGGGTATATGTTACATTTCATGAGATATATATGAATATTTAAGAAGATTGGTTAAGATATTAATTTGCTCCATTTTTTTCCACAAGCTCCCATGTTATCTCATCAAACGTTGTACAGTGTAGAAGAATATAAAACATTAAATTGAAAAGAAAGATAGAAACAGAAATTTTGAATGTCTAACCTTTTAGCAACCCGTCTATTGACCATTATCTTCTTAGTCTCAGATTTCTTGATGTAAAAAGACATTGCGAAAATGTGGAACTTTTTTGATTGAAACATTTTTCTTTTTTTCAAAAATCTTGTTGTATACGATTAGCATCACTGTCTTGTGGACCGCTTTGGGGTGTCTGCTTCCAAGATGAGAGAAAATCTTTCCCTGCAACAACTTGAATTTGTTTTCTTCTACTGATTTTGACATATTTCCAAAAACTGACATGTTCAACTATACAGGTGTCTAATAAGAAACAGGAAGTTCTTACTCTTCCGATTCACCTGATATCAATCATTATTTTTATCCATATTCCTTTTTTTGTGCCGTAATTATGTAATGTCTTTGTTTCTTTCTTATTTCTTTTGCTCTTATTGCCTTTGGTCTTTTCTTTTCTTTTTTTTTTTTGTCGGACTCTCTTTTTTGACTTGGATCATAAACGAAGAAAAATTGGAAGGAGTTGTAGGTTGTGAGTGAAAGCTTTCGAATCCAGTGTTGTAATTTTATAACGACAAGTGTGTTTAAACTAAACCCAGAAAGGTTTAATAGTGTCAACACACGACAGTTTTGATCCAATTGTCAGCGTTATTTTTGAATAAATTCCTTCTCCAAACAGAAACAGTAGAAACAAGTATTTAGAAGATTTAAGACAACGAGTTCGACTTTCCATATGAACATTAATATCAAAATTTTACTAATTATGTGGTTTGCTTAGATTTAGATGGATTTCCGTCTTCCGTGATAAAACGGACAGTATTTGCTAGATAGTTTCTCTTTCTCTGCTTATTGGAAAAAAGTTTAAAGCTGATTCCAGCTTTGGTTTATTATTAAGAAAAAAAGAAGGGAAACGGGTAATGTGTCAATGAGACAACGACCCCAAGGGGAGTAATAACAACTCAAAGCCACCGAAATAACTTCAATGAACGGTGAGGAAACCCAACACCCAAACGGCAGGTGGGAGTCGGCCCCCTTAATAAAGTGTAATCAAGTTCAATGAAATAAACATCATCTTAGACTCGTATAGACATAAAGTAAACTAAGTAGAAAACAGAAAAGACACACAATGGCTTTACTCCATATCCCTTCATTGTTAATGAATTTCTTGACTTAGGACAGGCGCAAACTGCTGCGGTTAAACTAATTTTATTGGGCCCAAACCTTTCCCCTAGCCAATGTGATAAATAAAAAACAATAGTAACAACAGTAAAATTCAGTTAGCACAGTCGGACTTTGTACCAGAATCAGCAAAATCTCCCGGAAGGGTTTAATTTGTTTATAGGTACCCAAACTTCTCCTTTCGCCTTCCAATTTTCCTATAGTATAATACACATGTATATTTCTAACGCCTTGCCCACAATCTTGAAAAGGAAAAGGGGCAAAACGTAATATTGAAAGATAGACAAAGAAGTGCTCGCCGCCAAACTGCTAGTTACCTAGTCCGTTGGTAAAACACTGTCTAACTAATCAAATTCAGAACATCCACAAGAGTTCAGTAAAGAATCATCGTGTATTTTAGTAGTCATCAGCATTATCAGTCCAGTGCGCGGGTAAAATCTCAGGTTACTGGCTCCAAAAGCCTATTTAAAGAAGGCATGCATAATATCTTGTTGATATCCCATATTACTAAAAGAATGTAAGTTACGTCCCAGTTTTTCTGGATTTTTTAAATCAGTTTGTGGCACTTTTTAACAACATTTCCGTTAAAAGGAAGAATGAGAAATGCCTTTAGCAAGTGACATCATATTTTGATATCAAATGTTCATATCTTCTATGAAACTTTTTAAATGTATTTAAGAATTTATTAAATTTGCAATCTTATTGTAAAAGTGTGCAAGTGATAGCAAGGTTACGCTCATTAAAGTCGTCAAGAGTAGAACAAACGCGTGCTAATCGAACCAGTTAAGATATAAAAACTCCGTAAGATGAAGCTACAGAAACGTAATTAGTAAAACTGAAATAAAAATCATCTCTTTTATCGTTAATTTTAGTTTTTACCTCATCAGATTCAATGATGATAGTTAGACCCTGAAAAGGGCAATTTTTGAAATTATTGCCAGCTTTATTAAGTTTTAACTAATTGTAATTGGTAAATTATGTCGACATAATCTTAAGACTTGGGATTGTCAATAGTAAGGAAATCGTCAATATGTTATCATTGGAAATAGAGAAAAAGTTTATCACTTTTTTGCGGTTCCATTTTGTAACTTATTTTTTAAGTCTAGTTCGTAGCAGAACAGAAAAAAAGATCAGCAATAACAGGTTCACAATTTGTACCAATTGGAATTCCAATGACCTGTTGATAACAGATATTTAAAAAAAACAACAACAAAAATATCGAGAAAAAGATTAAGTGCCTTAATCGTTTCATCGCTTTCCGAAGTAATTATTGTTGTAAGTAATATTAAAAACGAATCCTTGATTTTTTGTTACATTTTTTCAGATGATAGCAACATTGTTGGAAACTTTGTAAACAGGTGCAAACACATATTTTTTTTTGTCTTGATCTTACTGAATTCTGCTTATTGACAGCTAAGGAGGGGGTTCATCACAACTATCTTTATAAAAAATTATTCTTTTGGTGACTTTGGTAATAGTTTTAACATTTACTAAATGTAGCGCTTGTTTGTCTGCACTATTGCGTTTGTACTTGTTTATACAATGCTTAGTGACTGCGTCATTTATGATATGATATGAAAACAAGCTTGCAAGTAAATTTTGAAGGAAGGCGAAGTTTAGGCCCTTTTCTAAAGAATCGCTGCAATTCTTTATCTACAATGATGATTAATTTCTCCGTTAATATTTGTCCACAAGAGTCAAAGCGGTATGCCGACATGGAACAGTGTCACCTGCAGGGGTAGTTCTCCTCAGCATTAGTATCACAGGGAACAGTGTCACCTGCAGGGGTAGATCTTCTCAGCATTAGTATCACAGGGAACAGAACAGTAATTTATAAACAAAACCTTCTAGTAGGTTGTTTGTAAGAAAACGAAATGGCAGACATGTCTTGGGTGTCAAAATAGACGGGTGCTTTGTTTTGGGTCGTTTGGACCTGAATGTGGGATGTTGTGTCCTTGACATTTACCCCATTTCCTTTCTTTTTCATGGGTATAAGTTTTTGAATATCTGGTTCCTTAAAAATGCCGAGAAGGTGAATCTTTTGCAGAACAATTATTAGAAATAATTCACAAACAATTTCTAGAAAGTATCTGCATTTGTAAAGTGTTTCTTTGATTAGCACTATGTCAATAGTGAATCATTTGAAGAATAAGTATTTTTTAGTTTCATGTTGGTGTATGCATTATGTCATGATGTTAGGAATTTCGGATATAAAAATTTTTAATAGTTATACAGAAACGTTTAATTGATCAAACCTTAATATAACATTTTTAACAAAGCTAATGATGATGAAATCAGAATTTACATCCTCATCTAACTTCCTATTTTCGAAAAAAATGTCTTCCGTTTTCCTTTACGTTCCATATCATAATTCTGCTTTTTTTTAATTATTATTATTAAATTAGCACCACAATCCTAAACATAAAAGACAAATATCAAAAACAAATTAAATTGGTTCACCAGAACCGGTTCACCGGAACCGGATTTTCTATTTTTATCCTTTAAATGGATTATTATTAGATAAGTATGATTATACAACTAGAGATTATCATTGAGAGCGGTAAAAACAAAATGCATGTATCTACATCTTTATGTAATAACTTATACAATAGGGTCTGTAAGTCTCGTCATGTGACACCGAGAAACTACGATAAAATTCAAAATTGAAAACGTTTCCCGCCAAAATATGACGTTGTGGGATTATGACGTCCTTATTGTTTGCTTGAAACGTCATACTTTTCTGTTAAAAATGCAACTTCCGGGTACAAATTATGTCCCCGGAAGTCCCAAATTGGACGAGACTTACAGACCCTATGTCCATAGAACATATAGAATAACAAAATACATAAGTAACTGTTAATATATTTATGCGCATTTGACAACTTGTGTCTCATCAATGCAGATCATACCAAAACATTTGGAAGACATTGAACGAAGAACATGTTAAAGCTGATAGAGAACAAATAACCAAAGGAATCTAAATAAAAAAACTAAAATTCCGCTAAGGACAGAGCTATGCATGAGGAATGTAGAAAAGGTTTTCAGTTTAAGTAATATTCAATGTTTTTCAATTTCCCACAATACACCATTCCCTTTGTAACTGTATAAAACTGAATTCCTACAAGAATCTGATCGTTCTCATAAATGTTCATTCAACTTCAATTCATTTAAGTGCCACAGCCCGGGTACCGAATTTAGAGTTTATCATAAGATAGATTCTTTGTCGAGTAAATGCACAGTAGACGAAGGCTCTGCAGATATATGACTAAGCAAAGCAATGGAACAACCTTTTTACTATTGTTTGTCAACTTGTAGTCACAATGAGGTCTTCATCAATGAGCTATGCTCGTAACTCATATTAAGTTCAAGACGGCCCCTTAGCGCTGGTTTGAGAAGAATCAATTGCTCAATGTCGAGCAGCGCTACACCCATGTATCCCATGTCTTTTGCCGAAATTAGAAAGGAAAATATAGAAACTGGAAAGTAATAGTCATTTCAAAAACACTGGTTTGGTTAAAGAATGTTCTAGTCGGCCTGTTTCACAGTTGTATAGAGCTGCAAATCCCTGTCAAATAGCTGTGTGAATATATTGTACCTGGTCGAACCTAGATATTTTTTCTCAATATAAGTAACCATTATAGTGGAAATTTATGTAAACTTAAGCCACTTATCTTATGTTGTTGGTGTATCCCATTTGTTTGACTTGAGTGTTAATGGGAGATTTTCTGTTCAATTTCAGTGTATTTTTTTCCTAGGATTTACATCAAGAATCAATAATCATTATCAAAATACCCTTCAATTAAGGACCGAATCGTTGTCTTAATATACTGATCAAATTAATACAACGAAGACAACAAAGTGTTTTCTTCTGTAAGTGACAGGTTATCCAAAGTAACAATCTAACACAATGTCCCGTAATTGAAAACATTCTTGACATATTCACGTAAATTCTTCTACTAAGTCAACTCTTATATCAGACTTGCTGCAAGTCACTTTTTTCATATTTATGTTTTCATTTGAAGTTAGTTTTAAAGATTATATCACAAAATTTCTGACAGCTATATGAAATACTTTGCTATCAGAAATGATGTTACCTCTGAAATAGATCTTTTCATTAAAGAAAATTTAATTGATACTAAGAACATAGAGACTGGTGACACCTCCTCTCAATTAGATTCTTGCTTCTTCGACATCAAGAAATGAATTCCGCTCGTACCGGTGTTAGGGCATTTTTGAACTTACTATGATCATGGTTAAAGCGCTAGTGGTGACCTCAAGATGAAGATCAATAAAAGCGTTGCTCCATTGCTTGGTTGATGTCCATGTTTTTGTAGAGACTTTGTCTCATGTGCATTTACCCCATATCCTACCTATGCTTATTTTGGCCCAATTTGGGGTATAATTTTGACTTGCCACTTGCGTCTATGGACTCCATATTATACTTGCATTTCAAATAAAAAACAAACATTTAAGAATTGTGGACTTCAATTCTAATTTTGTGTGTGCTTTGGACATAAGGGGGAGGAGGGTTATACTGAAGCAATGTTTTATAAAGTATCAACTCGATGTTTTCAGTTGTGTTGCATGTACAAATGTATCTTCTTTCATTTATATTGCATTTTATGGAATTTCCGCTACAGCATATGTAGTCCATAGCTAGTATATTTCCCTGTACATCCCTTGCTTTCAATACCCTTAACCTTGTTTTAAGTCCATTGACATAATCCGTGTGCAGTGGCGAAATAGATCCCTTGTTTAGACCGATATTAAGAAATTTAAAAAAAAAACTTTAAAAAAATGTGAGCAAAGCTCACTAATATATACATTGTACCCCCCC
>MJUU01011694.1:19864-47952 GCA_002080025.1 Modiolus philippinarum
TTTTTGAGGGGGAATAATTAACATATTGTCTAGGCCATGTTGAATGTATAAAAATGAAAAAAAAATTCGATTTTTTTGTTGTTTATATTCAGTTTATTCCGAAATATTTAGTTTAACCCGTAAGGGTTAAATATATATGTACAAACATATAACGTACAATATAACATATTAATAATGCGAACAAAACATTTAACATATTAGGACCTGACAAAATATTGTCTATGGTGAACTATATATGAAATAACTTTCATCAGTATAAGCGACTTGTCTGACATGAAAATTTTACCATGCGTGTTATAGAAATTTACTGTTTTTATCAAAAGTCTAACCACTTAAAATACTGAGTCTTCATTCCGTGTATTGCACTCGGTCGATATTTTTGGAAATGAGTACTTCTTTTTGGACTACTTTTGATTATGGTTTTCCATATTATTTGATTTCAATGCTGCTGATGAGAGGATACTCATTGAAACACGTGTACAGCATAAAAAAATTTACTGTATTTATGCAACTTCGGTTTTTTGTATTTTTAACCATTGGGCCGATGCCACTCCTGGTAGACCAGAGGTCCCTGGGGGTATTCACAAGCCCAATAGCCAGACTTGTCTGACGTGAAAATTTTATCTGGCGTGTTTTAGAAATTTACTGATTTTATCAAAATTCTTACCA
Organism: Modiolus philippinarum; assembly: GCA_002080025.1. Classification (NCBI taxonomy): domain Eukaryota; kingdom Metazoa; phylum Mollusca; class Bivalvia; order Mytilida; family Modiolidae; genus Modiolus; species Modiolus philippinarum. The sequence goes on from MJUU01011694.1 coordinate 20,534, forward strand.
CTTAAAATACTGAGGCTTCCTTCCGTGTATTGAACTCGGTAGATGTATTTGGTAATGGATTTGGCTTCCTATTTCGATATTTTTTGGAAATGAGTACTTCTTTTTGGACTACTTTTGAATTATGGTTTTCCATATTTTTAATGCTTCTGATGAGAGGTTACTCCTTGAAACTGAATTGAATTAAACATATCTTATTGCTCAAAAGAATAAGCAAATGGATTGTGCACAAGTTATTACAACATTATTAAAAGCCCTCTCCCTTGAAACACGTGTACAGCATAACGAAATATACTGCTTTTATGCAACTTCTGTATTTTTTGTATTTTGAACCATTGGGCAGATGCCACTGCTGTTGGACAAGAGGTCCCCGAGGGTATTCACAAGCCCAACAGTCAGACTTGTCTGACAAGTAATTTAATCTGGTTGTTTTAGAAATTTACTGTTTTTAACAAAATTCTAACCACTTCAAATACTAAGGCTTCATTCCGTGTAGATGTCCTTTGGTACTGGATTTGGCTTCCTATTTCGATATTTGTGGAAATGAGTACTTCTTTTTGGACTACTTTTGGATTATGGCTGTCCATATTATTTGATTTTAATGTTGCTGATGAAAGGTTACTCCGTGAAACAAGTGTACAGCATAACGAAATATACTGTTTTCATGCAACTTCGATATCTTTTGTATTTTAATAAATGGAGCAAAATTATATTGCAAGTGAACCGATTGAGGTAATATTTTAACAAGTTTATTTCATAGTTTTCAATTTGAAAAATTTATTCATTTTGTTCTAATGGAGGCAAATTTTGAATATTTATAAAAGAAGTGAGCTTTATCTTCTAATATATTTTTGACAATGCGGAAAGATGCTATTTTTCTCGTTTTATATTTTTATGTATGATTTCTTTGCCGATGTATTCCCATTCAACTTCAGATTTAAAGCCTTTTCAGCAGTTTATTATCATATTCACAATTAAAGAATAACTATTTAGTGACAATTTTAAACACTGTGTAAATTTACAAGGATAGAACAGTGTGATGCAAAATATCAAAATGTCACACCTACAACAGGAAAATACGTTGAAAGTATTTGCCAGTTGTGTAATATTAATTATATATTTTTGCGCCTTTCCCAAGTCAGGAATATGTCATTGGCTTGTCCTTGTCTTCTTATAAAATTTTAGTTTCTTAGCATTCGGGGTATTGGATGTGTTTTGTTTTCATTGATTTATTCACTTTTTGGGGCCATTCAGGGCTTGCTATATGGTGTGAGGTTCCTCACTGTGTTGAAGACCATACGGTGACCCCTAGATGCTTTGTTTTGGGTCGTTTTAACCTGGATATGGAATGTTGTCTCCTTGACATTTACCCCATTCCTTTCTTTTCCATATATTTTATGATGACAACAAAAAAAATACTTGCATTTCCGTATTGCAGTTGATTTTATTAAGTACAGCATACAATAAAAAAAGCAGTTGTATATTCAAATTTCATGTTGTAGTCTTTATTTGTGTTGAGAATACATTACATTAAGCATATCTAGTAAGATTTTGGTGACTGAACTAGGTTTTATCAAGGACTGAAGACTTTAGCACTTCATCTGAAATGTGGCAAAATTTTACTTACTAAGCTTTAAGTGATACAAAATAATATGGTCTTACTAAGATTTTATCAAAATTATTATGTTTGTGTACTTGTGTTAGTTAGCTAGGCTATGGAATAGCCTAGCTATATAGATAGTTCTTGGGCGGTTTTCTGCTCCTTGAGAGCATTTAAATCTCTCATGGTGTTTATGTAAACGGAGAATGACTAGAATTGATAAAAAACACATGAAACTGTTGCTATTGAGCCGATTCCTCGTTAGCCACAGAGGGTTTGCACCAACCCAGTAGTCAGTACTTCAGTGCTGAACTAAAAAACGATTAAAATGGGGTTGTGATTTCGCTTAAAACTAAGCAGTATCTCCCTCTTGCATAACTCTGTCCTTAGCTGATTTTGGCCTTTCAGTTGGAACTGTGTGGTTTTTTGTTATCTGTCATACTTTACATTTTTTATTTATTGTCTTTCAAATGTTTAGATTGATAAACACGGAAGGGACATATATTATCGAAATATTCATGTGCAGAAAATAAATTTACAGGAACTTCGGTATATTGTTATTAGATAAATCATTGACACCCAATACCAAAACAGCTATATTTGATATTTGGGTTATTGGATGTGGTTTGTTTCCATTGATTTATTCACTTTTTTAACTTTTTGGGGCCATTTAGGGCTTGCTATATGGTGTGAGGTTCCTCGCTGTGTTGAAGACCGTACGGTGACCCCTTGATGCTTTGTTTTGGGTTTTTAACCTGGATATGGGATGTTGTCTCCTTGACATATATCATATTTCCTTTCTTCTTCATATAATTACTGATTTGCTTCAACAACACAATTGTATCAAGACACTCATTTTACTGGGTTAATTGTTGAAGAGGTCAAAAAGGCGAACTTTTCCAGTGAACAGGTTGGGAATATTAGAATACTTAAATAAGTAAATGCACTGTGAGTTCCTGGAATCACATTCCATTAGCATATTCACTTTGCTACTGCCCCAATGTAAGACCCATCTAACGGGTAAATTTTTGGTTGTCATTTTTTTTTTTTTTTTTTTGGCTTGCATCTAAAACAGGTCATGAGTCATAGACTATAACTAAACAATATGTTGATGAGTTGAATGGACTACAGAACCCGTTGAAATCTCTAATTCCTGTCAATTATTTTTAGTACTTTAAATTCTTGTCTTTGTCATCAATCATGTGAATTTGATATTTGTATGTTTCATAACGATTTATATTTATTCGCAAGTAATCAAATTTAAAACTATAATAAACCATCCTTAAGAGAGTTTACTATTTTGAAATTACAATGTAGTAATATACATTTTTTCCCGAGTTGTTAAACCTATTTCTCTGATATTTTTTCTTCAGAGCACTGCAATTTCATTATGTTGGAATTATTTGTGTTGTATTGTTGCGTTAATTATAACATTGTGTCTACGATATGCTGAATGCATACAAATTAACAAAACATTTCGATTTTGTGTTGTTTATATTAAGTGTATTGAGAAATGTTTAGTTTTACCCGCCCGGGGGTTTCTTTCTATATATTGCTATACGGGGATGTGCGATATTGTCGAGTCCATATTTTCAGGTTTAAGTATTGATTTGGGGCGATTTTTTTAAGTTTTAGTATTGATTTGGGGCATCTTTTTTTAAAAGTGCTTTGGTATATTTTGGATGAATATTACATAAGTTTAGTATAGTTTCGGGTATATGTTTTAACAGCCTTGTACTCCAGGATAACAGTATAAAATTTTATTGTACAAAGCAGAGACATATAATTACTTATATGTCTCTGTACAAAGTGAATAAAAATCACACATTTAACTTTTAAATTTACCTTTAAGCACAAATGCTAAACGATATATTTTTGTGAGTCAGTGTTTATTTTAGTATATATGAAAAAGAAAGGAAATTGGGTAAATGTAGTCAAGGAGACAAAGTTCCATATCCAGGTTAAAACGACCCAAAACAAAGCATCTAGGCATCACCGTACGGTCTTCCAACACAGTGAGGAACCTCACACCATATAGCAAGCCCTAAATGCCCCCCCAAAGGTAAAAAATGAATAAATCAATGTAAAAATGAAAGAATATGGTGGGTTATTTTGTTTTTTATTAAGCTGGCTTGCACAATTTTCCGTTCATTTTCTCACACCGAGAACAATCACTGTGTAAGAAATTGTTTGCCTTATGTCAGAACTCAACTACATGATTTTGACTCGATGCGAGCTGACCGCCCAGATTCTGTGCATTTTGGTTTCCTACCACTTGAGTTAATTTAAAGCTGAAAATTCTGTTTTATAGAAATGTAAAGTAAACATTTTGACCATCTTCTTTATGAAACAACGGCAGTAGAATACCGAAGGAACAAAGGGGTGAAATTCACAAAAATCGAAGTCCAAAGACAGGGCAAAAACGAGAACACAGAAAACAATGACGTTATACACAAAAACAATTACGCCAGACAGACACAAAGCACAGAACCAGAATGAATGGTACAAAATCAAGTAAAACCAGTATTAACATATCTGTACAGATATATAGCGTCCCACAAAGTTCACTTAAGTTTGTTTTTTTTCTATTTAATTGTTGTTGTTTTTTGTTGTTGTTATTTATTATTTTTGTTTGTTTGTTTTTTTTTTCTTTTTTTTTTGTTTTGTTTGTTTGTTTGTTTTGTTTTGTGTTGTTTTGTGTTGTGTTTTTTTGTTTTTTTTTGGGAGGGTTTCATCATATGCCTGGACCCCAGTGGGAGGGTAACTCTCTTATATTGTCTACGGGGACGTGCGGCTGGGGGCCCAAAAATTGTACCCGAATTAATACTAGATAATGATCGAAATCCATACCCAAATAAATACTGTCCTATAATGTATGACACCATAAAATACTATTGTACAGTGTAAATTTTTTGAATGATTAGAAGAGAAAGGGATAATTCTTAAATTTGGCATACTATACAATGTAATAAATAGGATAAAATTGATATTTTGTAATAAATCTTAATCTTGCAATATTCATTAGAAATAACAAAATACCGAAGTTACTGTTAATTCATTTTCTGCATATGCGCATTTCGACAACTTATGTCTCATCAGTGCAGATTAAACCAAAAAATTGGAAGTCCATTTATCGAAAAACATATTAAAGCTGATAGAGAAAAAATAACGAAAAGGATCTAAATAGAAAAGCCAAAATTCAGCTAAGGACAGAGCTATGCATGAGGGAGATACTCCTTAGTTTTAAACAAATTTTGTAAACCTTTGCTATTGAAAGTTTCAATATGATCGGTTTTCGGATCAGCACCGAAGCGCTGACTACTGGGTTGATGAATACCCTCGGGGACTAACAGTCCACCAGCAGATGTATCGGCCCAGTGGTTATAAATAACAGAATACCGAAGTTACTGTTAATTTATTTTCTGCATTATGCGCATTTCGACAACTTATGTCTCATCAGTGCAGATTAAAGCAAAATATTTGGAAGTCCATTTATCGAAAAACATGTTAAAGCTGATAGGGAAAAAATAAACAAAAGGATCTAAATTGAAAAAAACAACCCAAATTAATACCAGATATGTTGAAAATAAGCTCAAATAAATATGAAAGCGGAAAAATTAGCATCAAATAACTACTAGAATTTGTAAAGAAAGCACCAAATTTTCCGCCGCATGACCTCATATACCAACATGCAGAAAGTTAATCCCCCCCCCCAAACCTGAACCATTAACGGGTGATGTTCATGATGATAATCCTTGGCCATGATCCGCGCTTATTTGTAACCCCATATCGACGACTTCAATAGTATCATACTATGTTGTTAGTAGTTTTGGCATGTTATTCTCAGTAGTTTTAAATTGTGATATTATTATGAAATGGTAATCTTCATTAAAACAAATGATTTCATATTCATTAAAAGTGAGCAGATAAAATATTGAAAATGTGAACAAGTAGTCCAGGAAAGGTTTTACGTCTATTCACAGGGACTTGCTCCCGGTCTAGAAAAAAAAATTGTTTACTATCAAATATGAATCTCGGAGAAAAAAACACAAGGGAAATCCTATTCCTGATACCCCGCTCGCTTCGTTTTCAATTTTCTCAATAAAATAACCCAAACCTTATAATTCTGCCTTTTACATTCTCTTCCTGAATGATTTTCTAAACAGAAAACCCATTTTATATCGTAGGAAAGCCCAACTTCATTCCTATATCTCGATTCGTTGACGCGTATTTGACATTTAGGATAGTTCATGGCAAAACTACCATGACCTTCACATTCTAAATTTAAATCATCCACGCGGGATTCTCGGGACTTTTCATTCAGTCGGCGATGAGATACCCATGTATCGAATGTAGTCTCCTGCACTAACGCGCCTTTTTTATTTATCGCCGACTGAATGAAAAGTCCCGAGAATCCCGCGTGAATGATTCAAATTTCATAGATTTCGTATAACAACACCATCAATTATGAAAGAAGAACATGATATTGTGCAATGCCAAATATTGCCAATATGAAAAATTGTTTAAATTTAGTTATGGTGTAAAGCATTTAAGAGATGATCAATATTTTTGCCAACAAAAACCAGAAGCGAAGATTAAACAAAAATGCTGTATTTATATAATAAGTTTGTTCAACGGATTAAGTTTTGAAGTATAATTTTTGAATTTATCTGCTTTGTAAATGATATTGCCATAGAAGTTTGGATGTGAAATGCCCTGACGTATAAGAGCCCTGCATGTAGAATCAAATTTTCTTAATAAGTCAATGTATCTATAATGAAATTTAGAGAATGTTTTTATCAATTTATGAAGAAGTTTTTCAGTGAGACAAAGATTTCGGTGGTTGAAGTCAGAAACATCACTACATACTCGTGCATATCAAACAAGTTGTGAAATGTAAACCCTGTAAGAAGGGGCTGACGGAACATCGCTGTCGAGATAGGGAAAAATTGACAATAGGGAAGGAGAAATCATCCCTTTTATCATGTCTGTGAGAATTTATTTTGTTAAAGATGATTAAATCTGCAATACGGGACTTTTGAATCGTGTTCAATCCGGTAACAGATCTATTTCTATACGTAAAAATCGATACATCAATACATTGAAAGGAAATTATTAATTAATTAACACTGTTGAGCTAAGGGTGATTTATATTTAATCGATTTCTAGGTCTTCAGTTTAATTTTTTTTTTTCGTCAATTAAAATTTAGTTTAAAAATTGTCATATAGGAAAATTACAAATGCACTTCAAATTCATAAACAGTTTGTTTTTATGTGGTATATATTTATTTCAATACGTTTAGAAATCCAGTTTCCTCCTTACTGGTATCCGAGGCGATCATTTCCGCCTTCAATTACACGAGAGTTCCTATCTCCAAAGTCCCGTATTAGAAATTCTTGAAATATTGATGTCTCGATTGTTTATTTATAATGATACTAATTGATCGTGTCTATTACATGATTCGTGTCTCACAGTAGGTAACGCCGTCCTGTGAAGGTATGCTTTTATACGATAAATTGTCCTGCCCTTCTCCGATTGTCCCGGATTCAGCACGAATAAAATTGAAAAAATGTAAACATGCAGACGCTTTCACCATAGTTCTTAAGATAGATTGTTTTCCTTAAATTTGAATAGTAAATCTTAAATAGTTATCATATATCATACTACACCTTTGTAATCTTTCAAATTCATGAACGCATATTTGAAATATATACAAAATTCCAGTTTCATTAAAAATACAGTTTTCTTTATAATCTAAGCAGAAATTTTAAAATAACATTACTCACAGTATCGATACTTCACATACATGTAGATCGAAATCTTACAAGAGAACAACGACCTGAATTGTTCTGGAAGACAGTAATTCCTGATTTTCAATTTTTATATGTCCTGACTACCTGGCTTTTATGCTATTCCCGTGTATTACATCCCACTTTTAAGAATGAAGAATTTACAAACAAAACAGTTTCAGAAATATGAATTACCAACGAAGCTAATTTTTACGAATATATATATATTTTTTTTTTTTTTTTTGCACGATGTGTGGGCGAATTCGGCAAATATTTATTAGAGCTGTGGAATATTTGTTTTCTTTAGGCAAATTGATAAATGTAATGAATGTCACGGATATGAAGTGTTGAGAAAGAATACTGCTCGTTAAAACCTCCATTTCAAGTCGGTACATAGTTGCAAAGATATTTATGAGAAAGTGAATCAGACACTAGATGAAGAGATTTAATCATTCTATGCTAGATGTGACTCCCATTTTTGACAAAGGCCCTTTTTCCACATTTCGGCTTCTCTCAATTTCCCTTCATCGATATTGTTAATATTGCTAAGGTTAACCAAGTGACAAAACTAACTGAAGTCAAAGTTTCTACCCAAAGGACATTCTTAGGTCTTAGGTAGTTAAAAAGACACTTAGACACGTACAAAAGTATTCGGTCACTCTCTTTCTTCACTATATATTTTATGTAAAACCACATAAAAAAATATTATGGAGCAATTTCTTGTAATGTCACTTTTCCCGTTTTATACAAAATGTATTTATATACTGTGTAACCTTTTTAAGGTACTGACTGTAAGCTTTGAAAGTTTTGCCACTTGTTCGACCTTAGCAATATCATAATAAAATGATATTTCATCATTTACTCTAAACCAATGAAGCAAATCAACAAAATTTTACAGGAATGATGTATGGGCAGTCCTTAACGAAAATTGTGCACTTCAATTGTTTGGCAACACGAAAAGTAGTTTTACACAAGGCCCCTTGGTAAAACGTGATGACAATAACACTAAATAATTTCAGTGATTATTGTGCAAAATGGAAACTTTCTGTCAATTTAGATAAAACAAAAATACTTATATTTGAAAAAAGAAAGAGTCTGAGAGATACCCATTTTTATGTACAAGGTGGTGAAATTGAAATCGCTGATAGTTACAATTATTTAGGGTTAATGTTTAGATATAATGGCAGTTTCAATTTGTCAATAAAAAACTAGTAGACCAGTCACAGAAAGTATTGTATGTATTGTATTATAAGCTTCGAAATTTACACATTCCATTTGATTTGCAACTTCGATTGTTTGATTGTATGATAGTACCTGTCTTACTATATGCTTCAGAAATCTGGGGGTTTGAAAAAATAGATTTGGTTGAAAAGATACATCTTCAATTTCTGAAGAAAATAATGAAAGTCAGATCAACAACGCCAAATTATATGGTTTATGGAGAAACAGGTAGATATCCTTTACAAATCACAGCAAAAACTAAATCATTGTGTTTTTGGTCTAGACTCCTTCAAAGCGGTACTTAAAATTATCTGGAATATTGTTTCGATTGGTACTGAACTTACAAAAATCAGGAAGATTTACATGTAAATGGTTAGATTTCCTTAAAAATATATTGAATGATACTGGATTTCCATATTTATGGGACTGCATGCCAACTTCCAATCGATATCAATGATATCAAATCCCAATTAAAAGATCGATTAATTGACCAATTCGTTCAGCGACTTTATGCAGACATGGAAAATTCTAATAGGGGCAGATCTTACGCGTCTTTTATGTATGGCATATATATTGAAAAGTATCTATATTAAACCTAAATGTACCTGACAGAGTAATTCTTTGTCGAGGTATCTGTTCAAACTTCAAAATACCCGTTGAAACTGGGAGATGGGAAAATATTCCATTTGAAGAACGAATTTGTAATCTTTGTCATATGGATATTGATTGGTGATGAATATCACTATTTATTCATATGTAATAGTGACCAAATTAAAGCATTAAGGAAAAAATATATACCTGTTTATTTTATAAATCACCCAACAATTTACAAAAGTTATGGACTTTTATATGGTATTGTCAAAACTGTGTATGTTTTTGAGACGTTGAAAAAATAATTTGATAAATAGTATAATATGTATTAAAGTTCTGTTTTATTTGTTTTTATATATTTATATAAAAAAGAAAGGGAATTGGGTAAATGTCAAGGAGACAACATCTAATATCCCATATATATGTTTATTTAAATAGAAAAAAATTAAAGGATATGGAGTGAATGTACATGTGACAAAAACGCACACGATACATTAAAAACTCCAGTTTATCATTGACAGGGCTTTTATTCCTGTCTACATCTTGATGCCGCCTGAGGGGCTTTGTATGTGCTTTGTAGGTAACCAATGTGTATATATTTATATATGTGTCCTCTTGTAGCACGTATACTGTGCTTAAGTTGAAATAAACTTGTCCTGTCTTGTCTGTTATAAAACTATTGCTGCATATTAACTGCTAGTAAACTGCATTGGAATAATTTACAGAAGGTTCTTAACAAACATTGCTCATTTCATTCGAACCTTGCAAAAAAGGCTATCAGCACAGAGCATTATCTAACATTTGATATGATTGGAGACACTAATTTTAATAATCTGCTCTGAAACAACTGAAGCAAATTTAACTAAACTGTAGTGGAATGTTTATCAAAATTCCCCACATAAAGTATGACCACCAGCGGGAATACAATTTCTTCAGTTATGAACCTTTCTATATAGACTATATACTAAAGCAACCAGAATTTACAGGAATGATTTTTGTGTGTTTACTGTTTGAGGGTCAGGGCAATATCAAGCACCATTCTAACAAGCAGTTAGCTTTTCTATACATAATCTTTAGTCTTGAATTTTAGAATTCACAGTTTTCTAAAGAAAAAAAATAAATTCATATAAATATCAATTTTACGATAATTTTTTTTTATTTATTATCATTTTTTTTGTTGAGGTTTAATAATGTTATTGTTACATTTTACTTCAAAACTTTATTTAGTCTTTGGTTTCCGTTTCGGAACAAATATGATACATTGAGGTTTTGTTGAAGGCCACATGGTGACTTCTGTATGAAGAAGAACAACAAAAAGTTGTTTCGTTGCTCGGTTCTATTATGTATTTGTAGAGGCTTTATCTCATGTCCATTTACTCCATATTCTTTCAAGTTGCAAAAATGTTATTAACGACAAACATTTAACTGCAATTTCCTGTTGACAGCATCTTTTACGACATGTTAACAAATTATTGCAAGGCAAGTTCTCTCAATCGCGTATATTCTGAGATATATATTTTGAAATTCTCATTCGATATAAAGGTGTTGGAAATGTTCTGCTTTACAACAGAGCCTGAAATGGTTGAGAAATCAATGTCACTTAGTGTTCATCTTGGTGTAATTGTGTTCAGAAGAAGTTGAAGTGGAAAGGGCTTCATTGGGTACAACTTGGAAGCGTGATTTACCTCTCTAGAAACCATGAAACGGGATCATGGCAATAATGCACTTGAGTAAGAGGAAAGCTGTTGATCATGACGCAGTATCCGCTGAAAATTTAGCTTTTGAACCGGGAAAATCAACCTCTTTGAGAGTTATTGAATATTTCCAACCTCTTCACTTGGGAAAGTGGCGAAAAATGACAGGATTTCAGGAAAGGAACCCATTGAGATCCCTATTAATAGACTCGCTGACAATGTACAAATAGAACCAATTTAATAAATCTGTCCCCACCATCAGTTTGTCACTTGTATATCTTGTTAAAGAAAACACAATGTCATCAAAACTGGACAGAAACAGACAAAATATTGTGTACATTCATACATAATGCAAAAAAACAAAAAAAAAAACCAACAAAAATTCCAAATTATTTCAATGTAACATTTTGTTATCTTTTTTTACAAAACTTCTGCCAGTTAATGATATAGAAGCAAACAATGAACCAGTCACAACATCACTGCATTTGATCTGTCGACCCTAGGAACAACACAGTCCCACAAAAAAGTAATGCCCACGACTCGTTCATACCTTTTGTCGTTGGTTGGGAGTGTCTGTCACAGCGATATTCCGTCATTTAATTGAAATGATTGATATTATAAACACGACACAACAACCCTGTTTCATAAACAGTGTCAAAATAATCATAATGAACCAACATGTACATCTTTTAACTTGTGAATAAAATAAATCAATCTTGAGATGTACATATTTTCCCCTTAATACGAGTCCTGTTTTACCGCAGACAACAAGTTAGTCTGTCTGTCTGAAATGTGGTATTTATTGTTAACAGGAAAGCAAGGTGAACAAAATGGCGACTCCATATCGCTGATGTGAGCGATAAACGAATTTGATGTCTAACTATAGTAAGGGTTGGTTAGTTATGTGGTCTGAAGTAGGAGTACGCATTGAAGGGTTTCTTAAGAAAACTGAATTGTGAAACACTCAATTTTAAGCGATGTACTTGGCGTAGATTGCATCCGATTGAGGCTCAGCATTCTGGTATACTATGTTCACATGAGAAAAAGAAAGTTTCTATGAATACTGTGGATACTTTTTGTATATAATATTGCATTATATTAACTAGGCATTATGTTACCTCGTTGCGACATAAACCTTTCATTTTATTTCATCTACCATTTTTTGTTACAAAATTCATAATTATCCTGTAATTAAAGCAGTGGTATCATTTTGACTGAATTATCTATCGTATAAATTCACAGACACATCGTATAAAATCTGGGACATCAGTAGTGGACACTCGTGTAAATTCCGGGATAACACGGAACTCCGAATTCGCGGCTTTCTACGTAATATAAATAATACAAATCAAGACTATAAAGTTAAAGAAGTAACATTTTAGTAAAAAATACAAAATATGATAGAGAATAACAACAAACAGGAGTATTTCCGCTTGTAAAATCGGATCGAATCCATGACATTTTGGGAAAATCGTATAACCTACTGTGTGTCTATTTATAAATCAATGACTGACTCGTCAAAACTACAATCGTAACTACTTGACCATTTACTTTGTGTAGGGGTAATGGTCGAGTAGCTATGATGGTCCAAACCCTTGTCCTAACACGGATTAGAATGCGTACTACAAAATACAAAATGTCAATTGTTATGACAAAATTTTCCAAAACATGCATGTATTTAATAGTGTTTTTCCTACTATTTGTGACCATCAAAACTGTCATTATGTGACCAGTAATCCCTTACGATGTTGTATGTAAACAATGCAGAGTTTTGCGAGATATTAACAAATCTAGCTTTAAATTGCTAAATACATCATATGCGATTATCAAATAATGGGGTGCATGCTGGAGTTTTCTATGTATCGTGTGAGTTTTTGTCACATGTACATTCACTCCATATCCTTTCATTTTTCCTATTTAAGTTCTTTTTACGATGTTGGAATTCATTTTTTACAGATGGCACGAGATCGGACCAAGGCACACCATTTAGTATATTTTTCAATAGCCAAGGAACAGCATTGTTTTTCTTCTCTTCATGACATGCCTGCAGCATACAATTCTAGTACCCGATTTCCAGGGAAAACGGAATAATGTTATTTCCATATGGGGGTTCCCCTTTTCAACAAAGTTCTGAAAATAGATGTAGGTTAATTTTATGCTCGGTTGTCCAGAAAATGTATAGCACATAAAAACTTTTTTTTTATTAAAATAAGAAATAGGGGTTCCCGTGGCTTTTCTGGGTTTAACTTGAGGCTCAAAAGAGGTGATATTCAAAAAACGACGTGAGACAGCTACAATGCACGGAATTTTACAAGGCACTCATAGTGTGAACTCCCATGAAAACCGGGGGTGACATCAGGTGCTCCGGAAGGGTAAGCATGTCTTGAGCTGAAAATGTCCGTTTTCATTTGAGACACAGACACGTCATATCTGTCAATGATGTCATGGTAATGGCCATAGAATTTTTTAAGGGATGAAAGTAACAAAGGCTGAACAAATCCCTGACTAAGCAGCTATTCGGACAGTGTTTTTGCTGTGTTCAAAAAATCACTGTATAAACCCACTTGCTCGACAGTAACGAATCAACTGTGAAACGTAAACTCCATAGACTGGAGGGGTAGGTATATTGCTGCTCAGAAAGGAAAAGTTAACAATTGGGAAGTTAATATCAGCACGTTTATCATATAGCTTAGATTTTAAACGTCCATCTTCGTCAATGTATATTAAAAGATCTAAGTACGAAGTTGGAGTATCTATATCAGTACAGGCTCACTGGGATAGATCTGGTTTAAAAAAGTCGACAAAAATATTATCTATTAAAGGGGGCCTCGATGGGGTCCTTTTCCCGAAATCCCGGCAATTTCTTATTCATTTTCCAGTTTCCCGGGCGGGAAAATATTTTACAAAGACTCTTAAAGAGCCGACTTTTCCCGGTTTCACGGGCTCAATTTTCAATGGTTCCCGCTTCACGCTCGACAGTCTTTCTCGTTTTTACGTGCACTTTTTTGTCAAGATCCCGTTTCCCGCTTACTTAAAAAGGCCAATCCCGCTTCCCGCTTATACCCCATCGAGACCCACATTAAAAATTCCAACATCTTGATTACGTCATTCTCCGTGTACTTCTTGTGTGGTTCTTTACAAAATATGTTTTGTCTTTTGCTACTACTAAATAAGGGTATCTGCGTTCTCCGTTTTTAGTGTGGAAACATTGATGTATCAAATCCTAAATTACTAAAATGTTGTGTTCAAAAATAGATGCGTTCCGCAGGCAATTATTTGGTTTTTCATTGAATTTATTTTTTATTATTTTTTTTTTTCATCATTGAATTTATTTTTTTTTTTTCATTGAATTTATTTTTTTTTGTTACCTAAAGAATAACTATCGACTTTCTATCTAAAACACTGTAAATTTACAAAGATAGATCAGTGTGATTGAAAATGTCAAAATGCATCACTTACAAGAGGAAAATACCTTGAAAGTTTTCGTCAGTTGTATTATATTAATTATATCTTATGATAACAACAATAAAATAATAAAATACTTGTATTTCCGCAGTGCAGTTGATCTTATCACGTATCAAAAACCCAAAAATAGCAGTTGTGTATTCAAATTTCATGATATAGTCTTTATTTGTGATGAGAATACATCACATTATTTGGTAAGAATTCTGGACTATGGTTTAATATAACAGATTGAAGACATTAGCACTTCATCTGAAATGCGGCAAAATTTTACTTACTAAGCTTAAAATTATACAAAATATAGACTTTAGTTACTAATTTATCAAAATAATTATGTTTGTTTACATGTACACTGGCCTCTCACTGATACTGCCGATGTCTATTGAAATCTATGATGATTATTTACCAAACCGTTCGGGAAGTTTTGAAATTGATTGTTATTCCGTAGCGTGACACTGTTTTACCAGCAGACTCGGCTCCTTGAGCTGGCCGGCAGTTTAGCGGCGAGCACTCCTCGACCTATCTTTGTCCTATTGTTTCCCTCTCAAGATTGTGGTCTTGGAGTTAGCAGTCTACCTGTATTTGGATTTATTTGAATGTTTTTTATACCTTGGGGAAACATAAAAGAGAAAAGGGATGTTTGGGTACCAATAAACCAGTTAATCCTAACGCTAGCTTTTGCTAGTGCCGGTACCGAATGGGTATCCAGAGTTCCAATCGTTGTCCATGTCTGTCAGTTGTCACTTTATTCTTTTTCTAGTGCGGTTCCTTAATGGATTGTGGCATGTGATTGTGGTTTTTGGCCATTGTAATTAAGTGTTTCCTGTTATCTTTTCTACTACTATTTAACTATAAAAGATTATAAACATAAAACATTTGATGAAATGAATGATTTTCTGTTCTTTGAGACCATTTAAATCTCCAATGGAGTGTATGTAAATGACTAAATACCGAATTTACTGTGAATTTAAATTCTGCATATGCGCATTTCGACAACTTATGTCTCTTCAGTGCAGACAAAATCTAAACGTTTGGAAGACCATAAATTCAAAGATGTATAAAAACTGATATAGAACAAATAACCAATATGATCTAAATGTTAGGCCAACACCAGCTAAGGACAGATCTTTGAAACCAAGAATGACAAGAATTAATGAAACAAATGAAACTGTTGTTATGGAGGGTATACAAATAACATGTATAGACAAGGAAAGAATATGGAGTAAATGTTGCAATGGGACAACGCTTTTATTGTTGTTATTCATTTTTAAGTCCCAATAAGACAAACAAAAACTATTATTAACTTATATTTACATTTTTTCATGTGTAGGATTTTAAACTATTTTCATGAAAATTTTACCCTACAGTTTTTGCTTAGTGTGAAATAAAAATAAAGTCACTGAAGAACGTATTAACTACACAGTTTCTTAGATACTGAATAGTTTCTTTATCAATTTTATCAGCTATCTATATATTACTGTGTCTGAGTTGATATGTCAATGAGGTCCTTTGTCAAGTTAAAGATCATCGGTAACCTTTAACCTTGACAAATTTTTATAGTGCGCCAAACCCCTGCTTCATTTCCGGTAGTATCCAGTAGCAACTCAATAGCAATTTATTAAAACATCGTAGGTAATGAAAAAAAATCAATCCAGTGCTTAAGTGAAAAAAGGACCAAAACCGAAAGACTGATACCGGTATCTGCTATTAAAACTTTTTTAATGATCGTATGAGACGGAATAGTTTGAAGCCCTTATTGATAAGATGGTCATGGAGAAAACACTGCCTAACGACAATGCTCTTCTGTTACGAATCAAACACTATTACTGTTAGTGCTTTAGTTTTGTTACGTTTTTGTTCATTTTAGTTTATTTTACCTCGCTTTAGTGGGCGGTTTTTAGTGATCATGGTGTCTGTTCGTTCGTTCGTTTGTTCGTCCGTCCGCCCATTCGGTATTCCGTCCGTCATAGGGGTACATTTTGTGGTTACAACTCCACCTAGAATACTTGGTGAAATTTAATTTAACTCTCACAGAATGTTCAGCACACATTGTCATTGTGCGCGATTTATTTAAAATTTTGATTTGTTCTTTTTTTTTTGGGGGGGGGGGGGGCAGGGGTATATATTTTGCGAGCTTTGCTCAGTTTTTCTAGTTTCTTTCGTCTTTGTCATGCTTTCTCAATTCGTGTTGGATATAGATTACCGCAATTTTGGATTTCTGATTTTTGAATTTCCCTTTTCTTGATTTTTGCTTCGTTATACCTTAGCCGATGTATTGTGATACTCGGTAAGCAGGAGGAGTGAGAATATAATATTCAATGTTAGATAATTTGATCATTAAAAAAAAGAAAGTCGTCCTTTTTGTCGTAAATGTTTGCACTATGGTGACGGTCAAATTCGAGATGCAATTCAACAAGAATATGTGTCTAACGGACACAATGCCCCGCCTCACACTTATTTTGAACAATGCTTTATTTCAGAATCAGTGAAGTATGAATTTGGTGGCATGGGTAAATATGTTATGTTTTTTTTTTTATTTGTATCCTAATGTGTATTTATATGAAGTTTCATGATAATAGCATACACCCGTCACAGAAAAGAAACTTAAATCTCATACTATCCCCTTTTTCAATGATCAGTAAATAAGAAAAAGAAGGGAAACGGGGAATGTGTCAAAGAGACAACGACCCCAAGGGGAGCAATAACAACTCAAAGCCACCATAAGATCTTCAATGAACGGTGAGGAAACCCAGCATGAAATTGGTAGCGTGGAGAAATTTCGATTGTGATTTTTTTTAATTACACCTTAATGTGTATTGATGTAAAGTTTCATGATGATAGCATACATACTTCACACAAAAAACTTCAACCTAAGGGTAAACCTCATACCATCCCTCTTTTTTCCATGGTCAGTAAAGCATGAAGTTGGTGGCAAGTGTAAATTTTTATTATGATTTTTGTTTAATTATACCCTAATGTGTATTTATATAAAGTTTCATGATAACAGCATACATCCTTCACAGAAAAAAAACTTCAATCTAAGGGTAAACCTCATACTACCCCCCTTTTATCCAAGATCAGTGAAGCATGAAGTTGGCACTCAGGATAAATTTTTATTATGATTTTTGTTTTATTATACCCTAATGTGTATTATACAAAGTTTCATGATGATATCATACATCCTTCACAGTAAAAAAAAAGTTCAACCTAAGGGTAAACCTCATACTACCCCCCTTTTTTGCATGATCAGTGAAGCATGAAGTTGGTTGCCGGGATAAATTTTTAATATGATTTTTGTTTAATTATAACCTAATGTATATTTATACAAAGTTTCATGATAAAAGAATACATCCTTACAGAAAAAACACTTCAACCTAAGGGTAAACCTCCTACTTCCCCCTTTTTTCCATGATCAGTGAAGCATGAAGTTGGTAGCCGGGATAAATTTTTATTATGATTTTTGTTTAATTATAACTTATGTGTATTTATACAAAGTTTCAGGATAATAGCATACATCCTTCACAGAAAAAAACTTCAACCTAAGGGTAAACCTCACTTGGGACGGACGGACGGACAGACCCGAACACTATATGCCCCCTACTATCGTGGACAGGGCATAAAAAATGTAGATCTAGTAGTTTGTTAAGTTTTTTAGAAGGAAACTTAAAGTTGCATATAAAGCGTCGTCGAATAGTAGCGTTTAGTAATAAAGAACATTTCCTTACTATATTTGGTCAGATATCAATTACGGTTGCATTTATCGACTTAAAGACTTCAAGGTCTGACTCTTGAGCTTGATTTATTAAGTTATGAAGGTCCAAGGTCTCTATGACTTACCATTTGAAAATATTTAGAGCTGACACGGAAACTGAAAATCTGTCGAAGGAAAATAACTCGTACATCTTTCTGATCCATAGATAACTAATGCGCGTCTTGTTACGATAAACTTTTATTACAATTACACGGATTACACTTTCTGATCGTATCAGCTTTCCACTTCGAAGGTCAAGTTCTTTGTTTTATCATTTACCTTGACATATGTCAACTAAGTTGAGCTGTGATTTTGATTAGAAATAAAACTCATTAAAAATTTTTAAGGGGCAATAACTCATACTTAAGATATATTGTAATTCTAATTTTCAGCCATTGTAGATGTTTCCTGTTATCCTTCGTATTATTTTGAATATTATGACAAAGCTGCGCTGTACTTCAAACAATTCTACAGTATAGGAAATTGTCCAAAAGATTTTCGGGGTTACTCATTGACTATTTGTAGATCCGACACTGGATAAAAAAAAGAAGTGACATACTTAAAGACTGGGTTTAAAGAAAGACATCAAGTCATTTTGATAAGTCTTTTTGAAAAAGTCTTTGATGATTGGCTAGTGAGTCATTTATTAATATTTTGTAGGTATCCTGGCCATTGTTACAAATGCTTTTGTAACATTTGTTCTACTGAATGGCAAAACGTTTTATCATGAAATTCACAACAGACTACTTCTGAATATTTCAATATCTGATTTACTGTTATCAATAGTGGCCTTTCCAATGTTTGCCTCGTCAAGCTTTGCAAAACAGTAAGTATCAAAATGCAGATTTTTTTTTATTAGTTTTCATTATATAAGTTGATTTGAAGTGTATATATTATAATATTTTTTGTATCATTTTAAAGCAGCAAAGCTTAAAAACAGAGCTGCAAATTTATTTCGTGTCAAGTATCACCGGAGACTAGGAATTTAAGCTTCATCAGTTCACCAGGACTTACTCCTGGCCTAAGAAAATGATTTACTATCAAGTATAAATCTAGGGACTGTAATCATCTTTTCAAAAAACTCTACTTGGATCACGATTTTATGATAACAATATTATACTTACTACAAGACAGATCTCAAAAGATACAATGAATGTTCGAATAATATCAGAACATTTCCTGTCACCTGATAAAGCTCAATCTAAGACTTTGGTTTGACATTCGGATGTTAAAAGAGTTGAAATGTTTTAAAATTCAATGTGATAAAATTTCAATAAATAACAATGAACAAATAACACGTTAACTTAACAAATTATTCAGCAATAGCTGTAGAATACCAAAGGGACAAAAGATATGATGGAAAAATAATCATAATAATAAAAATAATACTGTAAACGTGAAAATTTTTGCGTTTGGATAATTTACGCTTATTTCGCGTTTAGGAATTTTACGCTAATATAACGCTAATGCGAATACTTTTAATAAATAACGTTTTACCATCATATTTCGAAGATCCGCGAATTTTGTAACCACGCGAAAGGTTCGGTATGAGAGTTCGTGAAATTAACCCCCCTCCCGCGAAAATATCCACATTTACAGTAGATTAAGACAGTATGTTATCATCTACTGGCTTTTTGAATCCAGGTATATACCATCATTTTTCCTGGTATAAGTATATCGGTAATATCACGCATCTCCAGTTACAAACATTTTAGTGCAAAATATATGATTAATAAGGCATGCATTGACGCTGTCCATTATTTATGTCCGAACTGACCACACGAATAACGATGGTTCATTGGAGAGATGCCGAGATATAATATGTGAATTTTTACTTTCTTGTATTTGGAAACTTTCTTTGCATAATAATTTATTTAAAATTTTGATGAAAAGCCCGGAATATTTCCTTCTTGCAAAATGTGTCCTTGGCTGATTCAGGCTTACAATTGTTGTGTATTTGTGCTCTATCTGCTTTTGTGCATCTTCCGATTTATGGTCTTCCAAATGTTTTGATTTAAACTGCATTGGAGACATAAAAGTTGTTTGAAATGGTCATCGGCAGAAAAAAAATTACATTAACTTGGGTATTTAGTTAGTTTTACCACTAGCTGGGTCGATGCTTGTGGACTGGTATCCATTAAGTAGTCAGTACTTCGTGGCTGACACTAAAACCGGTTTTATTTGGAACTTGCATAAGTTTGAAGACGTTGTCATATTTCCCTCTTCCAACGCATTGTCTTTATGGGGTTTTGGCTTCCTATTTAGATTAATTTTATTATTGATTTATCCACTATCAGGTTTTATACATCTATAAGTTTATGTTCTTCCAAATGTTGTCTTTTGGTCTGCACTGAAATGACCTAAGCTGTCGAATAGCCAATCTGTAAAAACTGAGTTTACAATTACTTCGATAAACAGTGTGCATTTGAATATTCAAGACTAAATATCTAAAGAGAAAGGAATGAATATAAAATAAGGTCAGGGGAACGATATCCCATGAATCCATCCAACTAAAACCAGTTATGACTGCCCTTTGAAAGATTATTTCCACAGGCCTTCCATACAATTTTTATGCACTCTTTATTCTAAAATCGGATTAATAATGAATTTGCATTGTTGTTAATGATATCTGTGACAAGTGTAGACGCTATCATAGATGTCTCGCTCGTCCCTGCTTGACCGCTAGAATTGATGTGAAAAATCAAATTGACCTTATCACAAAAACATAACCTGCAAGCCAATCACCAATAGATACTGATAAAACAAAAAAAATGTTCCATATGATGTAATCATAAGGTCAAGGACAGACAAAGGCCATAAACCAGGCAGTCAAGTACTACACAAGACCAACCCCAATTCAACACTCAAAATTCAATGACTTCCTTTGATAGATTATGAAAAACTAAACATTCTCACTAGACCATGAAATTGAGGTCACAAACATAAGTAATATGGCAGACTGTCATGTACTACAGAAGATCAACCTACATGCAACCTACATGCCAAATATCATTGACCTACCGCTAACATATACTGAAAAAATTAACAAATTCACTAGACCATGAAAATAAGGTCAATGACAAAAACTTTAAAGCAACTATCATTTACTACATGAGACGAGCCCTCACACCTATTATCATTAACCTACCATACATAATTATTGAGAACTGACCTAATCAGAAAAACTTCACGTGCTCACTAGACCGTGAAATTGATGTCAATGAAAAAAGCTATATGGCATACTGTCATATACTTTCTAAGACCAACCCACATAAAAATATCATTGAAGTTCCTCTAATAGTTACTGAGAACTAACCTAATCAGAAAAACTTGACTAGACCGTAACACTGAGATTAAGGACAAAGACCATATAGCTGACTGTCATGTACTACCCAAGACAAACCTAAACACAAATCCTAATTGACTAATTATTTATTCTTACTGAGAAACTGACATAATCATTAACTTAACATGCACAGTAGTGCAATTGAGGCCGAAGACAAAAGCCATATGACAGACTGTTATGCATTGTCTAAGACCAACCCATATACCAAATATCACTGACCTACCACTTCTAGTTACTGAGAAACTGACCTAATCACAGAGGGATTTAACACCAAAATTTACGCCGTCGCCTTCGCCGTTGCCGTCATACTTTTTATACCTTTGTCTCGCTTTCATCGCCTTTCGTCGCGGGCGAGACAAAAACTAAATAAATCTTCAAAAAATATTTTTCGCATTAATAGATGTATTATTCTTATTCTTTATAGGCAGACTCTCTTAATGACAATAGAGAAAAATTGTATAAACGATGAACAGTTTGTTAAAATGGTACACATTTTCAGAAAAATGGTTTTCATATTAATAAAATAGAAAAATAAAATATTAATTTCAGTAAAAAAGCAAAGAAGTCATGCTTCATCACCCTAATTTGAAATTGTTATAGAAGTTTCATGGATACATTGGATACCAAAGCATAAATGACGAGAGGAAAAACTACAATTATAACAATTTTACCGAACACAAATGAGACAAGACGACATCCATTCATCAAATAAACAAAAATACAAAAAGATTGGAGCATCATAATTTAACAGACTGACTTTAGATACAACATTTTATACTGAAAATATATCAAGGCAAAACTTTCGTTAAATGTAAAAATTTTTTTCATAACACGATTTTTAGACTATGTCTCATTGCATACTGATAAAAATGTATTTCGTTGCAGTTGGCTGTTTTCGTCTCATGGCTGTACCTTGGCGGGATTTTGGATATTTTGCTTTGCTCAAAATGATATGAACACTCATGCAGCCATCGCAATGTGCCGCTATCTTATCGTGTGTAAACCTGGATACGGTGAGTCTATATAGACATTGTAAATACACTGTATTTTTTCCATCGGCGAATCTTTGAAAGTTTCTTCAACGCTGAATTAAGGGGTTACTATAATTTATGAAAGTTTATTGATTTTGTAAATTCTTCAATGTGGAGAATAAAAAATTAAGTTTGTGACTTAATAAATGATAGTCATTCATTAATTTCTATAAATATTCACAACTAATAATATCACATCTATTTGAATATATAGCAGCTAACAAAAAGTATTTCTCAATTTATACTTAGAAGATAGTACCTAGTGTTACGGTTGAAATAAGCATCGTGTTGTTGACTGTCCTTTATTCATAGGTAATACGCTATAAAACACATGTTTGTCTCACGTTCATTTACATCCAAACAGAATAAATAAAAGGGATTACAGGAAACATATACAATGGCTTAAAATTGCAATAACATGCTAATAATAGTATAATCTGCCAAGGAGCTAAACAGAAAAAAAACAAAAATAAGACAAAAGACAAATGCAAAAAACGATAGGAAAGTGGGACAGCTGGAATTGGTATCGGCACTAGAAAAAGCCAGTTGCAGGGTTAAACCGGTTTTAGGTACCCAGACTTTCTCTAAATTTCTTCCATTTTCTTATAATATAATAAACAAACGAATTAATCCAATACAGGTATATAACTAACTAAATGACCACAATCTTGAAAGGAGTGAAAAGGACAATACGTAATTTTGAAAGAGGGTCAAAGACTGCTCGCTGTTATACAGTGTCTAGCTCAAGGAGCTTAGTCTGCTTGTAGAATACTGTCACACTACGAAAATCAAACTCAAAATTTCTCGAAGGGTTTGATCAACAATCGTCGTAAATTTCAGTAGACATCGGCAGTATCAGTGAGATGCCAGTATGTGTGTAACATTTTGAGGTCACTAGATCTCAAAGCTAGTTTAACGGATGCAAGCAACATGTCTTGAGGATGTCCCTATTACAAAAAGAATGTAAGTTACTTCCCAGTGTAGTACTCTGTAATCATATTATGGATTCTGCTTAAGCCAGGATGTAATTTACCTTACTCATTTATGAAATGTTGAAAGTGCCATGGTGACTTCAAAAATTATGTCCTTGATAAATACCATATGTCAATAGGTGATTTATCTAATGCACGTTGCACTAAATTTGGCTAAATTTGGTTTAAGCTAAGGAGTATACATAGCTCTGTCCTTAGCTGAATTTTGGTTATTTTGATAATTTGTTCTCTATCAGCTTAAACATATTATTCGGTATGGACTTCCAAATGTTTTGGTTTGATCTGCAATGATGAGACAAAAGTTGTCGAAATGCAGAAAATAAATTAACAGTAACTTAGGTATTTTGTTATTTACACCATATCCTATAATTGTGGAGATGCGCTTTTCACAGATATGATCTTTCGGAAAATTAATTGTTATCAGCAGTGATTTCTCTCTTGGCAATTCTATTAGTTTAGATACATTCAAACGAGGAGTCATATAAGCTTTATAACTTGTTTAAGCAGCTTATAACACTCCTGTCAAAAGGAGGGCTATTTATAATAATGTTTTAACGATCTTTATTTCCGATGATTAGATGCTGATATTCTACATGAAGACTGATAGAAGTGAATTAATTAGATAATACATTAGAAGGAAAATTTAGCTTGAGGGAATTGTATTCTTTGCAGTATTATTTTATTCATTAAAAATCTATGCAATAAAAAATCCGCAAAATAGACTATAATTTTCGCTAGCCTATGATGTTCTCTCTGTTCAATGTGTTTTATGTAGCTCTCTTATTTTTAATCAATATTATAAATAAGTTCAATATTTTATTTTAGATAAAAGTTTGAAGGCAAAAAAAAAAATGCTAAAAATGAATGATTTTACGTCTTTTTTTTTACATCAGTTGCATCCGTTCTAAAGATTAAAATGCTTTTGTCTAATGGTTAGAAAACGCTATTGAACAGATCTTTCAACACATTATATTTTTACCAGCTGTGTTACGGGTGTTTCATCTGAAGCATTTCTAGTAGTATATAGCATACGTTCAGATCCATAGGCCCTATGTTAAAGTCCTTCGATTTTTCCCTCCGATTGGGAGGGACTTTTTGACCAAGTGACAAGCTGCTGTGGAAGTCTTTATGACGAGGTGCTAATGTACTTTAGTGTGTCATTGACCTTTTGACCTCGTCCTGTATGTCTCGCCTTTGGCTCCACCCTTCTGTTTAAGATGCCTTCATTTGTGAANAAACAAAATTACCAGATTAAAAAACATCTAAAAATGACAAAAAATCGGAAAGAAAGGATGATGCCCAACGTTTCGGCCGTATGGCCTTCGAATAGGGGACTACCGGGTTGAAATACGGAGAAGAATGTGGAAAGGATTTTTATTTTTAGTGGGGTTTATATCATCTTCTGTATGTTTCATCTTTGTCGTTAAAGTTCTCTATATGTAATCCTTATATCGCCTTGTATTCTGTTTGTGTGAGTTTGAATCTTACTTCTGTATTCATTTGAAAATTTATTTAAGCGTTTTTTGGTAAACCAGTTTTTGACGTTACTTTAGATTTTCTTTCTACATACGGCCATTTCGACAAAAGTCTCTATGGTGCAGATAAAATCAAAACATTGGATATCGTAAGATGTACAACAGCTGATAGAGACCTGTTAATCATAAAAATCGAAGCTGAAAGTCAAATTCAGCAAGGACAGAGCTTTGCATAATGAAGATACTCCTTATTTTTTTAAATAATAAAATGATGTTATTCTCAATTATCTTTTATTATTATCATCATTTTACTTACGTTATCACTATAAAAACTTTGTTGCAGAATACAGGGGACCATTATAGAGAGAATGGACGGATATGGAGTAAATGTACATAAGTAAAAGTACCCCATAAATCCAATAAATAGACTGCATACAGTTCTGCAAGGGGAATCCTTTTAGGAACTCCACAGGAGAGACACACTCCCTTGAATTAATATTGAAAGGATATGGAGTAAATGCACATGACATAAAGTCTCTACAAATAAATTGTTGAACCAATTAATGGGACAACTCTTTTATTGTTGTTCTTCATCATTAAAGTCAATGTCCCATAATTGTTGAAGGAAACACACCAACGGACAGACACCTGTTTACATCTATACTTTCCGTCAAAGATAGACTTATAATAGTTAAACCCAAAAGCATTGATTAAAACTTTGTGTACGAAGTGTATATGCAGTGCTGATGTCACAGTATGAAATAAATAACTAAATACCGAAGTTACTGTGAAATGATCTTACCACATATTTTTTCACTAACAAAAGATATTTAAAAATTATTCCTTCTTTTCTTTGAAAATAGAATTCGTTGATAAACAAGGAAAGTGTACATCTTAATAGACATCTGTTAATCCTGTTATATAATAAAAAAAAACTCAATTAAAAAAGTTTTATAAGAGAAGAGAATAGGAAACACCCCAAAGGGCAAAAATTACAAACAAATGCAACAATCCTACTGCCACTGTTTCCTACAAAGAACAGCACAAGAAAAACACAAATAAAAATGAAAAACAGCCAATCAAAGATTGCGATCCCCCCGCTACCCCTTTTTGGACCCCCTCCCCTTGTAAAAAAGACAAGTGTTTTTGAAACTAAATTAATCATCGTAACTGTAAAACACCAAAAAGATATGGTTGCTAGGTAGAATTCCAAAAAATAATGGGTCTTTGAGAGTTTCAGGAACTTTACCAAAATTAGAATCAAAGATTTTTGCAACCTGGCTGTTGAAAATCATAATTTTTACAGTAAGGAATTGAAAGAGATATGGTTGCTAGGTAGAATTCCAAAAAATAATGAGTCTTTGATAGTTTCAGGAAATTTACCAAACTTTGAGTCAAACATTTTTGCAATCTGACAATGGAAAATGATCACTGATACTATAAGACATCAAAAAAGATATGGTTGCTAGGTAAAATGCCAAAAAGTAATTGGTCTTTCAGAGTTTCAGGAAATTTACCAAAATTAGAATAATTGATTCTTGCAACCTGACAGTTGAAATGCATCCTTACAACTCTAAATAATTGAAAAAGATATGGTTGCTAGGTAGAATTCCAAAAAATAATGGGTCTTTGAGAATTTCAGGAACTTAACCAAAATTAGAATCAAGGTTTTTTGCAATCTGACTATTGAAAATGATAATTAAAACTATAAGGCATCAAAAAAGATATGGTTGCTAGGTAAAATTACAAAAAGAAATCCGTCTTTGAGAGTTTCAGAAAATTTACCAAAATTAGAATCAGTCTTTTGCACTCTGATTATTGAAAATAATCTTCAGTACTGTAAGGAATCAAAAAGATATGGTTGCTAGGTAGAATTCCAAAAAATAGTAGGTCTTTGAGAGTTTCAGGAAATTTACCATAATTAGAATCATATTTTTGGAATCCTAGTGTTCATACTAGCTGATGACATTAAAATATTGCTTAATTATAAAACTTCATGTTGAAATTTCAAAAAATATTAGTCTTTGACATTTTCAGGAAATTTACCAAATTTGGCACCGGGGTCTAAATTCCAAAAGCTCAGAACGTATTCAAAGAGCAATTCCAATAATTCCTCATGAAAATATAAACCACAAAATCGAAATTATACATAGAGTTCCAGTCGTTCTGATGAGTACTAATTGTTTAACATTTTTTGGCCCCTTAAGGGCATGCCCCAGGGGTCATACCAAAAGTCCGAGATGCATATAATCGAACTGAGGGCAAATTTCAAAATTCCGAAACCTTCGGCACAGACAACTTTTATAGTGTTACTTATACCCTTATTACAAGGTTTCTGCGATTTAAGGTGTAAGAGGAGTTCCAGCGGAATCGATTTTTTCGTTTTTTGGACCCCCTAGAGGCCATGCCCTGAGGGGTCATACCAAAGTTCCGACACCCTCTGTGAAGTTGCTACATAATATGTGAGTC
>MJUU01011694.1:54325-73919 GCA_002080025.1 Modiolus philippinarum
CAAATATTCAGCAAAAGTTGCATTTTTATCTAATGACGGTCAAAATTTATGTCCATAATTCACCCATTTGGGCTTCAAATTTCAAAATTGAAGATTAATTTTGGTATTTAAATCCAATTTGTTAATTGAAATTAGAAAAATGTATTGTAATCAACATTTTTATCCAAAATATACCCAAACTGTACCACATGATTGGAAAATTTTGCCAACATTTGAATTTCAGTAATTTTGCCTAAATTTGGGAACAATTTTCCTTTTTTTGATTTGTCGCAACTAAAATCTAAGCTCAGATATTAAAGCGTATGATTGCGAACAGTACAAACAAATGCCAAAGGACACTTTTCAACCAAAATAATTCTCATTGACTGATTCCACTATATGTAGTAACCAAAACTACATGAGCATATCCATAAAAGTCTAAAATTGCTGAATCAGCAATATTTCCTCATTTCCAAGCCTTTTTAAACCTTTTGGTCTATTATTCTTCAATAAATCAGTGAAATTCACAACACTGAGTACTACAATGTAAGATTTAATATTACCAAATAAAAATTTACAATTACTCATTTCACCCTATAGGTAGCACGGTAGTATTTATTTTCCCATTGCCGACAATAGTAAGATTTTGCAATATTTGGCTACTTTCTAAATTTGATCAAGGTTCAGAAACTGCAGTTACCCAGAGGACTTCCATACAAGATTTAAAAAATAAATGCAAAACAACCTCATGCCCGTCTTGTTTTTGAGCTAGCTCCAGCTGAAGGAAGTGACCCCTGATTTTCACCTTTTGCCGCAGTGAAAAGACTAAATATTAAAAGACCCATGAAAAATTTACTGTTATACTTATTGAAGACCTTTGCCTATATTAAAGCATAATATATGTATAAAAGCTTGAAAACATTTTGCTTTCTGGTATACAATACATTTATATCCAATCACAGGCTTTAGTATATTCAGTTGAGTAGGGTACACAATTTGGCAACCTAGTGCCAGGAATAAATACTACCGTGCCACCTAAAGACAAAAACCTGCGTCATCTCAATTCTAAACCCCGAAATACAAAGTGGTGAGATATTCTGTTCACCTTCAGCACGTGTACCAAGTCCGGCTATCCCGAGTTCCTATCGTTGTGCATGTTTGTCTTTTGTCATATTATTGTTTTTCTTGTGCGGTTCCCTGGTGTATTGTGACTGATTGCGGTTTTCGGTCATTGAAGGTGTTTATCTGTTATCCATTCTACATTAAAAATCCTGTTTAAAAAAATCAAGCGTAACGCGAATACTTTTCCATACAATCGTAATTTTTCTTGAAAATACAAAAATAATTACATGGTTATAACGATATAATTTTTACGAGATAACGATAAATTTATATCGAGATAACGAAATAATTATATCGAAATAACGAAATAATTATATCGAGATAACGAAATAACAATTTATCGAGATAACGATATAAATATATCGTTATAACGATATAAATAATTCGAGATAACGATTTAATTATATCGAGATAACGATATATATATATCGAGATAACGATATATATATTTTTTTATTTTTGTTCTATATAGGTCCCCTATGGGCTTCCGTAAAAAACACACCGAAATTTTTTATATTTCATGCAAAAAAGATATACCCGAACTTTTGGCACATCCCCGTATATCAAAATAATGAAAACTATATACTCCCACTCGGGATTATATAGTTGTTCAAATCTCAAATGAACTATACCCAAAGTTTTTGCACATCCCAGTATACCATAATAATGGAAGTTACCTCCCCCGAGAGTATAGTTGTTGAACTTAGTAGGCAAGTGAACTTCTTTGTTTTCCCGTTTCACAACGTTTAACTGATTTTAATATCCGTCCTACTAATATATACAAACGCGGAGGAGTCTGACCCCTTTGAAAAGATCCACGAATTTCCATGACACTTTATTTAGAAATACGCGAACAAATCTTACCTCCGTAGTTTTCAATTCGAATACGTAGACAGCTTTGGTCGACCTGAATATGCAAGATGCCACGACCAAGCAAAACAAGTTATTTTCTAATTTTTATTTATTAATTTTTCATTATAGTTAGGGTGGGGCGGGAGAAGAGTGGAATATTCCTATCCACCAACATATTCCCCAGATCAGAATCTGAAAACTGCTCCCTTAAAATTTTATACTTTTTTGATATCATGGAATTGCAATCTTATTAAAATACAATTCTTTGGCGTACGCGTAGGATTCTAATGAAAGCTGTGTCTCAAAACAAACTACAAGATCTAGTTGGAATTTACAGTCATGCAGAATATTTAAATATTTGAGCTATACCATATCCAATATTCACCGGCAGACCAAACCTTCGAAAAAGTGGGTCTCAATTGGGTTCCGGAAAAAGGGTGAGTTGTAGTCGATTTTTTAAAAAATATTCGCCTAAATACTGCATGTGCCAGCCATAAGTTGAATTAAGACTCAATTGTGATTAAATGAAAATATAGAGTTAATTGTGCCATGTTTAGAACTCTTTACTTGAGCTTTTATCTACCCATGGGGTCTGTTTTGTTGTTGCACTGCTGACTATGTTGAAAAAGTTCACTTTATAGTACATTTTGCAAGAGAAAAACTGCAAGTAAACTAAAAAAACCTGCCTTTCAAGTGCTTCATTGCATCATTTTGAAATTCTGCTATGCACATTTAGAATCTGGGCCCATTTAAGGCTTGCTGTAAGAGATGGAGTGGTCATTTGTTTGAAAACAAAGAGTGTCAATATAAGAATGATATTAAAGACAGAAGTCATGGATTAAATACAATAGGGATAATCTAAGCTATATTTCTTAACATCAGTTTTGAATTCACAACATCAATATCCACTTGGAAACCAAATTTCATTGAAATTGGACAATATTGAATTTTCCCGCTTTTTTTGGTGGCCATTTTGAAATGGCAGTGAACGAACAATTTTTAACATTGGTTTGAATTTGCGACATCAATACCCCTTTCGAAATCAAATTCCATTGAAATTGGACAATGTTAAATTTTGCCGCCTTTTTGGTGGCCATTTTGAAAATGGCGGTCAACAAACAATTTTCAGCATCTGTTTTGAAGTCGCAACATCAGTATCCACTTGGAAACCAAACTCCATTAAAATCAGACAATGTTGAATTTTCCCGCCTTTTGTGGCAGCCATTTTGAAAATGGCGGTCAACGAACAATTTTTAACATTGGTTTGAAATTGCGACATCAAAACCTATTTGGAAATAAAATTCCATTGAAATTGGACAATGTTGAATTTTTCCACCTTTTTTGGCGGCCATTTTGAAAATGGCAGTCAACAAACAATTTTCAGTATCTGTTTTGAAGTCGCAACATCAATAGGCACCAAATTTCATTGAAATCGTACAATGTGTTGAATTTTCCCGCCTTTTTTTGGCGGCCATTTTGAAAATGGTGGTCAATGAACAATTCTATACAGCAGTTTACACGTTGCCAAAGCATGGCAAACATTTTAATCAATTTACACTTAACCTACATCTTCTCTAGTTATGGATATAAAAGACTACAAAATATGAAAATTTGAAAAATCCATGAAAAAGGGCAAAAACTCCTACAAAGATTTTTTTGTTTTCTTCAAAATTTCAGGGTGGGTAGATCTTGATATGCTGAACATTTTTGCAATTTACACTTCAACTCTATCTGTTACACTTTTTAAAATTAAAAATATATATATATATTAAAATTAAGAAAATTTTACGGAAAAAGGGCAATAACTACAACACTAGATTTCAGATTTTCTTGAAAATTGCAGGGCGGATAGATCTTTACATGCTGATTATTTTCACTCCCTATCAGAATTTTGATATCTGTAACGGTTTTTGAGTTATTTGCAAAAAATGCAATTTACCCCTTTGATTTATTTTTAGTAACAGCAGCCATGTTGCTTGGTTTTCGGACTAATTGAACATAATTTTTAAACTGTTTACCCTGGTGATGATTCAGGTCAAGTTTGGTAACAATTGGCCCAGTGGCTTCTGAGAAGAAGATTTTTTTAAATTGATGACAAAAAGTATCAAATATCTTAAATTTGACCAATAAAGGGCAAAAACTCCTATATGGGTAGTGAGATTTTCTTTGAAATTTAAAGGTGGGTAGATCTTGATATGCTGAACATTTGTGCAATTTAAAGTTGACCTCTATCTGTTATAGTTTTTGCGATAAAAAATAAAGAATATCAAAATTTTGAAATTTCCACGGAAAAAGGGCTATAACTCTAAGACAGGTTTTCGGATTTTCTTCAAAATTGCAGGACAGGTAGATCTTGTCATGCTGATCACTTTTACTCTAACAGATTTTATATATCTGTAATGGTTTTTGAGTTATTTGCCAAAAACAGCAATTTACCACTATGTGCTATTTTTAGTAGCGGCAGCCATGTTGTTTGGTCCTCGGACTAATCGAATATAATTTTGAATCTAAATACCCTGCTGATGATTCAGGCCAAGTTTGGTTCAAATTGGCTCAGCGGTTTCAGAGGAGAAGATTTTTGAAAAAGTTTACGACGGACGGACGACGGACGCCGACGGACGCCAAGTGATGGCAATAGCTCACATGGCCTTTTAGGCCAGGTGAGCTAAAAAAAAGGGGGGTTTACCCTCAAAACCATGAATCAGCCAATATATATCAGTTGATTCTCTTTCTAGCAATTTTTTACCACTATTCTTCCATTTGTATTGATTAATTTATATGGTAGTATTTCACGTGCTATTGTTTTACTATTGGTAGTAAAACGTAAATTCCATTTCCTTATTCGGTCATTGCTATGGGCAGAAAACACGATTGGTTGCATTTTTATACATATTTTGCTACCAATGAAAATGATTGTAACAACTTCGAAAGAGTTTTATTGAGCACGTGAATAATTTGTTGACGTGTTTGTTCCAAACGTGTCAACGCTAAACTTGAACGCAGTTCATTGTAACAAACAACAAGTCATTTCATTGGTTTGTTAAGTTGGGTATACCATTTATACCCCATTCCCACATCGAATTTCTCGAAATTAACATTAAGGTCTATGGAAAATAATTTATAGTTGAAATTTGATTTTTTCGGTAAATATACTTAGAGCAGCGGCAAAAAAATGGAAAATAATGGATATGTATTTTATTATAGTTTTATTAAACACAAAATATCTACAGCGATTTAAGCTGCAGAAAATTTCGCTGTGCCAATTTTTAATTATGATTTTTTGCTATGGTTGCTATGGTGGCGAATTAAGTTTTTACTTGTTTTCCAATGTATGTGTGTGTTTATTTTATTTTATTTTTTTTTTTTGCAGATTTATATATGAAAATTTGCTTCAAATTTCACTTAACAATCAGGTGAATTATTCGTATATTCTGACCCTGAAAAATACCTTTGAACTCGGTTACTAACAATTTGATTCATGTTGTTAAGGTAGTTTAAATTAAAATTAAGATGGCAAATCGTCATTTTTTAAATTTCTATTTCATTTTACTCGCTACACGGGTTGCTATTGTAGCAAACATTGGTTAATTGTTAGCTCATATGACCCAAAGAGTCAGTATGAGCTATTGCCATGACTTGGCGTCCGTCCGTTGAACTTTTTCACATTTTCATTTTCTGCTCTGAAACTACTGAGACAAATTCAACCAAACTTAATGGGAATGATGTATAAAAGGTCCTTTACAAAGATTGCTCATTTCGTTCCGATCCGACAACAAACATGGCCACCAGCGCGGACCTTAGGTTTAATATTGGACCCTGTGCGAAAAATCACATTTTCGTCTTCTCTTCTGAAACAGCTGAATCAAATTCAATCAAACTTTACAGGAATGGTGTACTAAAGGTTTTAAACAAAGATTGCTCACTTCGTTCTGATCCGATAAAAACATGGCCGCCAGCACGGAACTTAGGTTAACATTGAACCTTATTTGAAAAATCACATTTTTATCTTCTCCTGTGAAGCTGCGGAAGCAAATTCCACCAAACTTTAGAGGAATGATGTACGGAAGGTGCTTTACAAAAATTGCTCATTTCATTTCAATCCAACAAAACCCATGGCCTCCAGTGCAGAACATAGTTTAACATTGGATCCTGGATACAGAAAAACATACTTTTCATCATCTTCTTTGAAACTATTCAAGCAAATTTAAGTAAATGTATAGAAGGTCCTTTGCAAAAATTTCTCATTTCAATACAAACAGACAAAAAACACGGGTGCTAATGGAGAACATAGCTAAACATTAGACCCCATTGGTAAAAACATCATTTTTGGTCATGCATGGCATAGAAGCATTATGTCAGGTGAGCGATACAGGCTCAGTCTCTGAGCCTCTAGTTTTCCGAATCTTTTTTTTTTCTAGAATAAGCTTAGATTTTTTATGAAAATGGATTATACTTTGGTATCTCTGAAAAAAGCTTTTGAATGCAAATAAATCAGACGGTTTGATTTTTAACTAGTGTCTAGTTTTTGTGGCCATGGAAGCATGGGTTGTACAAATTCCTTTTTTGGGCATAATTTTATGGTTGCTATGAAAGCCAATATTGTCGTTTCTCATCTTTTAGCAATCCCAAAATGCACATATTTAACTCCAAAAATTTATTTTAACAAGTTTCTTGATAATCTTGACACAATTATTTCCCCTTTTAAGGCCACAAGAAACCTCGTTGTTTTATATGGTGCTGTCGCCGCTTTGGTCGAAATTTTTGTTTGGTCAAACCGTTTGAATTTTATACACCATTTTCTTTGGGCTAAAAGGGAGGCTAGACCGTGGTTTGAGGTATTGTGGCTGTATCCTTCTGCTTTTAAAAACACGTCCCAATTTGGATGTTTCCATATATTTAGCTAAAATAGAATATTTGTTATTTATTAGATTCTGATAAGGTTTCTTCAATTTTGCATGTAGTCTGGAGTGTTTTGATATTTGATATTTACCAAAAAATGAGTACCCCAAAAGAGAATATTTCTTCTTCTTTTCTTTCTTTTATTTTCTTTCCTATTTTGATGCAGTGTCCAAACACTGCAATTTTTCATCCGATTTTAGCAGTGTTCATGTTTTGGTATTCCTCTGTACGTAAGATATCAGTAGTTTGTCATAGATTTTCCGTTACTCCTACTGTTTCGAGTTAAAAGGGTAAATTAGGAGCAAATTGCCTATGTGTAAATTACCAAATTTTTGGTATGTAACTTTATAGAAAGACGAAATTTCCTTCTATTGATTCCTCTCTATGTAAGCTTCAGAAAAAGTGACCAGGTGAAGTTGGGGTCCACGGTTTGATGTCAAGTCTTATAAGGTAAAGTTTAGTTTGGGTAGATAGCTGAGCTCTTACCATGTCCGAGCTAGAAAGGTTCAATGGGGATCAATATTCAATTTTGTCATATAATGTAATTTATTTCATTTTTCTTAAGTTATTGTAGGCATTTATAGTTCACCTGGCCTAAAGGCCATCTGAGCTTTTGCCATCACTTTGTGTCCGTCGTCCGTCAACAATTTCATGATTTATCTTCTCCTCTGAAACTGCTTGGCCAGCTGAACATATTGCAAAACGATGAATCAATAAAAACTAAGGTCCAAACTAGTGCAATGATGTATATTTCTGATAAAAATGGGAAACATTACAATTTAAAAGATATTTCGTCGAATCAAATGTATAAAATATTGGTAACATTCGAATGTGAAAAACCAGTTGGGTTTTCGAAATGGATACCCTCTTTGGGTGATTTTAATCGTCAATTCAAAATCAGAGATACTCTTCATTTTAATTATACGTACTTAAAAGACAACAAATTAAGAATATTTAAATGGAAGTTATTACACTATATTTTACCCTGTAAACAGCTTTTGTCAATATGGAAATTAGCCGAAAATCCAATATGTGATTTATGTAATGAAATAGAAACATGTGATCATTGTTTCATAAAATGTAAATATTTCAATGTATTCTGGAATAAAATCAAATTACTATTTAGGAAACTTCATATTGGAGATCACGTGATTAATTTAAAAACAATGGTATTTGGATATAAAATTACAGAAGAACAATATTTTGGATTAAATTTTATTTTGACTTTAGTATTATATACCATCCACAAGTCTCATTATGTTTCAGATAGAAAAACAAAACAAACTGATACCTTTTCTTTATTTAGAAATGAATTTATCAAAAGGAAATACGATTTTGATAACAGTACGTTAAATTCTGATTATTATTTGAAAAAAAAACATTACTTTTTCTGGAGTATGAGTAATTTATAACAATAGAACTTTAAATATTCTTTTATATATATATTGATTTCATGATTCAGATTAATGCATAACATGTATACATTTATAGGGGAATGCTGTACCCTATAAATATTTGTTAACATCAATTAGTGCAATAAACTTTTTGTTGTGTTAAAAAAAAAGAAACTGCTTGGCCCATTGTCACAAAACATGGCCAGAATCATGACAAGGGCATTCACTTTCAAAATTGCGTTCGAATAGTCGTCTGGTCAAACAACATGGCGGAAATTGCTGAAAATAGAACAGGGGTAAATTGCAGTTTTTGGCCGATAACTCTAAAACCATTACAGATATAAAAAATCTGACATGGATTAAAATGATAAGCATGATGAGGTCTACCTACCGTGCAATTTTGAAGAAAATATGAAAACTCTTCTCGGAGTTATAACCCTTTTTCCGTAAATTTTCAAAATTTTAGCATTTTTTATTTTTATGCCAACAGATCGAGGATCGGGGGCATATTGTTTTTGTCCTGTCTGTCTGTCTGTCTGTCTGTGCGTCCGAAACTTTAACCTTGGCTTTAACTTTTGAACTATGTGAAATAAACTTTTCATACTTGGCAAGTGTATAGATCTTCTCATGTCAAGAGGAACATAAATATGCAAAAAAATAGGTCAAAGTCCGGGTCACAGAGATCAGAAAGGGGTAAAATTAGGTATTTTCATATATTTTACTGTAGAATCTGGGGGCATATGTAGTGTTTCACAAACACTTCTTGTTTATTTCAAAAAGTGTAACAGATAGAGGTCAAGTGTAAATTGCAAAAATGTTCAACATGTCAAGATCTACCCACCCTGAAATTTAAAAGAAAATAAAAAAACCCTTGTAGTAGTTATTGCCCTTTTTCACTGAAATTTCAAAATTTTCATATTTTATTTTTTTTTTATTATTTCCAAAACTATATTCTTATAAGAAGCAGGGGATGCTTACTCTACCGGTGCACTTGATCTCACCCATGGTTGTTATTGGGTCCGTGTTGTTCATCTTTGTGTGTGTGTGTGTGTGTGTGTGTGTGTGTGTGTGTGTGTGTCTTAATTTTTATTTTCTGTGCCGTGCTCGTGTGGTGTCTCTGTTTCTTTTTGTTTCCGATGTTGCCATTGTCCTTTGATTGTTCGTTTTGGATTGACTGTTCGGTTCTCACTTACTCTATAGAAGATGAAGGTTAAGTGTAAATTGATTAAATGTTTGCAAAGCTGTGGCGACTTCAAAACTGGTGTTGAAAATTGGTCGTTGACCGCCGATTTCAAAATGGCCGCCAAAAGGGCGGGAAAATTCAAATTTGTTCGATTTCAATAAAATTTGGTTTCTAAATAGATATTGTTGTCGCATTTTCAAAACTGATTTTACAATTTGTTCGCTGACTGCGATTTTCAAAATGGCTGCCAAAAAAGGCAGGAAAATTCAGAATTGTCAGATTAAAATGAAATTTGGTTTTCCAATAGATATTGATGTTGCGACTTCAAAAGCGGTGTTGAAAATTGTTCGTTGCCGCCATTTTCAAAATGGCCATCAAAAAAAGGTGGGAAAAATTAAACATTGTCCGATTTCATGGAATTTGGTTTCCAAGTGGATGTGATGTTGCTACTTCAAAACTGGTGTCGAAAATTGTTTGTTGACTTTCAGATGGCTGCTAAAAAAGGCGGGAAAGTTTAACATTGTCCGATTTCAATGACATTTGGTATCCAAATAGATATTGATGCCGTTACTTAAAAATATAGTGTTAAAAATTGTCGTTGACCGCCATTTACAAAATGATGTCTCAACTTCAAAACTGGTGTGGAAAGTGCTCCTTAGCAAGAACGTTTTTGTCAAAAAAGCCCAGCAAAGAAATATACTAAAACATGATCAGACTTTAAATACAGTTCAAGGATAGTGGTGGTGTTCGAGCTACCAAAGTTTAACTGTGTAACTTACAATATAAGCCTAATTGTGGCAACTGAAACCAGGTGAGCGATACAGGCTCTTGGGAGACTCTGGTTTATTTTGATTCCTCCTGACAATACCAGACTTCCGGTCAACATGCTGATAAGGGTTGAAAGTAGGGCCACTTCCGGTCTCTAACTGGGGACACAATCACTTCCGGTCACATATGCGTGCTCCAATACCTTCCCATGACGCCCCTGTGGGGTCACGTGTTGATCCAACGCGACATTTCCGGTTAACATGGCCGAATAGAGCTTCATGCAGGTCACTTCCGGTTGCGCATGCGCAGTAAAAACACTTCGTTTTTCTGTAACATGACTTCCGCTTCCGGTCACGTGGCTTCCGGTGATGACACTTTCGGAACCACCTCGTCAAATCTGCGGTATACTACTCATAGCAACCACTCTGGTCACCTGAACATATAGTTTTAATAATTGTGATAATTTTATATAAGATAGGGTCATTTACCCTTGAAATCATTAATTTTACTTTTTTTAAATGCAATTCTAAATTGTAACTGTATAAAAAAGGAACGGGAATAGTGGAAAATATGGCCATTTAAGCTACCATAGCAACAAACCTAGCGACCGGATTCATATTTTTTGCATTTGTTTAAGAGAGAATCTATCATTAAATATATATAATAGAATCGAAATAAGAATTTTACTTTTTTGAACGAAATTTGTAAATGTCAAATGTGCCAAAACAGCACTTAAAAAACTCAAAATTCCCTATTTTTATCACCATAGTAACCACCATAGCAACCATTACCCCACTAATTTTATTCCATGATTCGATTATTCAACAAGGTGGCTTTTTTTGGGTTACAAATCCCTGAAATCGGCCAAAAATGAGCTATCTTCAAAATGGCCAAAGAACCCTGTTTGCCTCAACTCTATAGACCTATCAGACATAAAATTTATATAATTTTTTTTAACCTGAATATGTCAGTAGAATATTCAATTTTACCTTGCTTAGGTAAAAAAATGCTAAAATACTACACTTACAGAACCATATCTGTGTGAATTTTGCTGTTTTTTAACCTCTAGATCAACATATTTTAGCCTAAAAACAAAAAAGTCGTTACCATGGCAACCAAAACACTTGGACACTTTTTGGGCTCAATTTACGTCTTCAGTCATAGACTTTCATCAATGCACAAAGTTTGAGGACATCTGTGACCATGCGTGCCACTCCCTCTATAAAATATGTTTGATACTTACAGAGAATTGGTATTAAACACCATCTGAATAAACGGAGGTGAATATTTCGAATACTGCCAATCTCCAGTACTGATTAATTTTACCAACTGTATTTTAAAATGGTGGATCAAAAATGATGTGGGAAGGATTTACATTGTAACATTTTGGCGGGGAATAAACATGTTACACGATTCAATATCAGGACGGCAGATAAATCTATACCAAAATATATATTCCCAGTACCAAATAAAGCATCATATCATATGAACACGCTGCTATATGTAAAATCGATTGTTCAGAATGGTATAAGTGTAATTTTTTTTTAATTCACTTTGTACTCATTAGTTCCCATTTATTACATATGTACTTTCATTTGAAATTATAGTACTGTATTAGTACTGTATTAGGAAAATAACTGTAATTGAATCAGAACTGGTCAGTACTGGGTGATTAGTGCACATAATCCGAGACTATAATGCATTTTGCGATTTGCAATTTGATTATATCCTAATATTTACCTCTCTTTTTAATTCGAAACATATTCTAACTTCTAATGCTTTACACTTTTGGATGCGATGTCGTAAACAAACATATAATTAACAAGCAAAGTGTTCTTACAGCTACCGTCAGCCGCTGTTCCACGAACAAAGACTCATAGAAAACGATCACAATATAAAAGCAACCACAGAGCACTCATCAGTCTATTTTAAAAAAAAATCTTGGCATAATAACAAGTTAGACGTTGGCACTATATATAGATGGTCAGAATAACATTTTGAAAATATAATAAAATGCCAAAATTTGAAAGTATTATAATATATCTTCAAGGGAAATTCTCTTTAGAATATATAAAGAGAGCAAACATCGTCATTCGCAAGGGGATCTTTTTCCACACTGCAGGAAAGACTATGAAAAACTTACAATATCCATTACACAAATTGGAAAATATTCGCATGCTAGAGTGCAAAAAAAAGCTTATATTGTAATATTTAATAGTGTATGATTATGGTAAATGGTTCTATACTGGCTCATTCTTTGACCTTAACAGTGTATGATATGTCCCAAAGCCAGGATGATATTTATGATGTTTAAACCGTGGAAAGCAATTGTAATCTGCTTGTTTATTTGCAAAAAATATAAAAACCAGAACTTACAGTATTTGGCTAACTTATTGACTTGATTGTCATAAAAGTTCATCTGTCAAAAAAGCCAATGAGTTCTCCCTAACCATCCATGATTTAGATTCAATCTATTTTAAAAAGACAACGTAGGTATTGAATTGCACAAAGTCTGGTAATATAGTTTGATCATTAGTACACATTTGTTGTTTTGTACTACTTAAGGGGGTAGACCTGGGGTAGGAGGAGATGACTCTGTTTTTCACTTTTTTATTACTTACGCAAACAAATAGAATCATTACAATAGGTATTATCAAAATTCTAAAATTGTAAATTTTTCTTCCACACAGCCAATAAATATTAATTTTGTCATGAAAACAAATACTTAACATCCAGTTATTGATAATGAGTGCATTTTTACTGTACATTTTTGCAATGCTGTCCAAAAATAATGAAAATATGTAAAAGTTGGATTTCTTCCAAGGGAGGTAATTTATAGCACAGATTCAGCAATTTTATTGATTTTTACCCACTTTATTCTAAATTAAGAAAAAATGCGACGGTAGAATTTTCTAAAATTTTAATATATCTTACATATACTAGTTTTCTTTCTATTCTCAGTTTTTTGTGAAAATTAAACGACATAATTTTTAACAAGAAGTGTTTAATAGTGATCAAAATAGAGTAAAAATTTCAGCCGATACTATTCAGAACACCCATGTATTTCACTTCAAACTGGTTAAATTTACTATCATTATTCATGCTTACTTTCACACATGTCTAAACTACAGAATTTTGCATTTGAAATAATTTTAGCTCAAATACAAATCTAATTAGAGCCAATTTTATACACCACAATCAAGCCCTGAACGGACCCAATAATATGAGGAAACAGGGTATCTTTGATGACCACTACACATAAAACGTGACGGTAAAAATTGTTGAAAATTGCTGAAAGTCGACATGAACATGTGTAGTTTTAATACTGAAAATATTAAGAAAAATTAAACGAGTGGAAAAATTTAGGCTTCCCCAGGTCTACCCCCTTAAGTTGACCGTGTTGACATAAAAATGAATGAAAATTTTGAACAATTTCTCTTTTCTGACAATGTCTTTTTTTCTTTATTTTCAGAGTACTATTTTAGAAAAGTTAGTACTACATTATTTATTCTAGCTTTTGTGTGGGGTCACGCATTATTTTTCACCGCTATGCCTTTGGTTGGGTGGAATCGGTATACACAAGAGGCCTTTGGAACATCTTGCACGATCGACTGGGTAGATACATCACCTGTCGGTCTTTCATACAACATTGTTATTCAAATAACATGCTACTGTATACATGTTGGAATCTTAATATTTTGCTACTATAACATAATTAAGGAGTTCGAAGCAGCTTCAAATGGAATAGCTAAAGTACGCCAAGAATCTATCATTGATGAACAAGTGCTAAAACTGGAAATGATACTGAAATTTCACAAGACAATGACGTATCGGAAGGTTACCATGGTGAGTGTTTTTTTTATTGTTTTATTTCATTTTTTCACATAGGAAAAACGTCTGGATTTTCCCAAGAGATTGCTAGAAGTAAAAGCTTGACTGACCAAAAAAATAGATATGTTAACTGACAAAACAATAGATATGTTAACTGGCAAAATTTCTATAATAGTTTCCCTTATTTTCACATGTGAGGCAAATGCAATATCTAAAAACAGTACTTGTAAAAATAAAAATTGCAAAGAAACAAAATCTTAATCATCACTTATTTTTTAAAAGAACTTTCAGTCACTGAAATAGTCTTTGTAGTTCTAAAAAATGAAAAGGATTTTCTTTGTGGGAAAAACGCAGAAAATTTTACTCTTTAGGCATGTAATGATGATTTCAGCTGAATGTTTTTCGCTTATATACATTTTAATTTGTTTGTTACTTTCTATGCAGGCTTCTCTTGGAATGGTTACTGCATTCATGATAGCATGGACGCCGTATGCTATCCTTGGTGTTTATGTAATGTTTAATCATAAAGCACCGGCCTGGGTATTAGTTGTACCAACGATGTTCGCTAAAAGTAGCACGGTTTTAAGTCCTTTATCTTGTGCCTTGTTCAGCAGTAACTTCAGACAAGCCGCAAGACGTTTAGTCAGGGGTACAAGACCACCTAATTCCGAGGACGAAATGGAAACGATTGATCTCGGAACAAATAGGTGAGAAGTGAGTGTCTTACATATTCCTTTCTTTAAGGATTTATTTTCTTCGAAAATGTGCTGATAAGTATTTAGTAGATATATTATGATCAAGACCTATTGAGCTAATCTAGATCAAACAAGATAACTTTGTTCAAGGGCAATCCACATGTATAAATTGTTCTGATACAACAAGATCAAATAGAGATCTTGTTTGATCTTAACAAACTTAACTCGTCTTGATCGTTCCTGAACGCAATTTACAAGTGTATCTTACTTGATCTTAAACTATCTAAACACGTCTTGATCATCCTTGAATTCAGTCATCTTGAAAAAAACTTAAAGATTTACACTGTCT
Source organism: Modiolus philippinarum (assembly GCA_002080025.1). NCBI lineage: Eukaryota > Metazoa > Mollusca > Bivalvia > Mytilida > Modiolidae > Modiolus > Modiolus philippinarum. The sequence continues at coordinate 69,398 of MJUU01011694.1, forward strand.
TAACAAAACTGTGCTCAGGCTATAAAGATCATGGGTAAACAAGATCATAACATATCTGCTATTCTTAATTAGTTATTAATCTATGGAAAAAAGAAGGGAAACGGGGAATGTGTCAAAGAGACAACGACCCAACGGGGAGTAATAACAACTCAAAGCCACCATAAGATCTTCAATGAACGGCGAGAAAACCCCACACCCAACGGCAGGTTGGAGTCGGCTCCCGAATAAAGAGTAATCAAGCTCAGCGAAATAAACATCATCCTAGACTCCTATAGACATAAAGTAAACTAACTAGAAAAAAGACAAGACACCGAAGGCTTAATAAATTTCCTGACTTAGGACAGGCGCAAACCTGCTGCGGCGGGGTTAAACTAGTTTTATTGGGCCCAAACCTTCCCCCTATAGCCAATGTGATAAATAAAAAACAATCGTAACAAAAGTAAAATTCAGTTGGCAACAGGACTGAGTCAATTGTGAAAAATGAAACTGAAAGAACTAAATATACGGACATAAACATGAAATCACAAGAGACTACTAGCAGTTAACTGACATTCCAGCTCCAAACCCATTACCAACTGACAAAGTAAGTTATGTACCCTCAGTATACAGCTTCCACCAAGATCCCTTCCTTTGAGGAGTTTAGCATAATGATTTCATGCATATACCGGAAAACATAACTCGTGTCCATGCAATATAGATTTTAGAAATTTAGAATGTGTTTAGTTAAAATGCAAAGACCCTATCAAAAAATCTAAAACTTTTTAATACTTTGTTTATTTACACTATCAAAAAATCAATGTTAATACCAAAGAAGGCCATACGTAATGACTTGACGACAATACCGTAATAATAACCCTTATGAATTAGACAATTTAAAGGTTTTATAAGTTTGTTAGGCGAGTTTAAGTATTTTTTACTCTTTTGCATTCTGCAAACTCAAAAATCAAAATGACGTGAATTATATACTAGTTTTTCCTTTTGGTCCTTTATTAAATATTTTTAAGTTCAATGGTCGTATACGTTTTTAATGTCAATTATTTTGCTTTCCCTGTGTTATGTATTGTGACGTAGTCATTGTTGAATTAGGCCATGGGCTAAAATCACTTTCCGTGCACCCCCCCTTCCCATCTAGACCGATTTATTGTTCAGTCCTCCTATATCCCCTCTTCAAAATAAAATATGTTAACACGAACATAACCTGCACACATAGACAGTTTAGGGCAATTTTTATAGTAAACCACGAAAAATTCTTGTATTTTCGTTTTAAGCTAAGTTTCATCTTTTAATAACTTTCTCTTAATAACCCAAGATTTAAAGAATATTTACATCGTATCTACCCCAATGAACTTGAAATTAAAGAGACAACCGATACACCCGATTCTGCTTCATACCTTGACCTTTTGTTATACATTTACGAACATAGCAAAATTGTCTATTTTCCGTCTAAAACTACATTTACATTTTTTTTCAGAACTAATTTAAACCAACTCGTAATATCGCTTTTTCATTTTTGTATTTTTATTTCATAGAATTTGCAACATAGTTGCAAATAACTGACTTACGATTATGTATAAGCACGCCAACTGTCCGGAATTTATTGATGATATGGCAATCAATATCTGTGTTTTTTAGCCTCAAAAACTGAAAGAAAGCTTGTATTTAGATGTATTGGAGACAAAAATACGGGGGAAAAGTATCGCTTCATTTAAAAAGAAAATATAGATGAAATTTTATGTCTATTAGTGATAAACATTCAATTACGTTACTGAAACGCTGATATTCATAAATAAAACGTCAAAAAGTTAAAGAGGGACAAATCCGCTAGACATTTCAAAATTTCAATAATTCGGACCATCAACGAGAACAGCTTACTTGTATGGTGTATTTGGAATGTACATTTCATCAACAGCAAGGACATGGAAATCCATAACTGATCCTTTTGTATTTTGTATGATATATAGATACTAAAGCATTTGCGACCCCAAACTATAAAACGGGGGACATTCCTGCTAGACACAAAAAAGAAAACTATGGTTCGGATACAAATACAAATACTCGGTGGAAACTTTTAGAAATTCTTGATCTCTTATAAAAGTACTTAATCACAGCTTATTTTGATTTTCTCTTAGATGATGCAAATTTTATCTTTTTCCCATTGAATTTTTAAGTAGAAAATAATTTTGCAGGCGGGACAAATCTCTTTTTATGATTTTATCTTCATTTTCTACGGTACCTTCCTGTTGGTGCTACCAGTAAGTTTTCTATGCTTTAGTATGACTTCATAGAACATATATGCGAAAAAGCATCTACGGTGAATTTTCGAGGAAAGATGATCAAAATATCATCATAATTCGATATCGTTTGTTACACGGAACAATCGAAAAAATAACGCTATCATAAATATTGGAGACTGATAACTCTAACAAAAACCCGTTTCTTATTAATTTTCTTATCTCATCATGTAGTATATTTCTCAAGCTTTAATTTTATATATTACAGTAAGCATTTTAATTCATTCAGTTGTAGAACGGAAGTAAGGAACAATAAGAATATATATAATTTGAGTGAGGGAGCTATATCCGACGTCACGTCATATCATTTCAAACACAAAAATACACAAAGACTCCCATATATCACGAATAAGATCATATGCGTGGTTTATGGGCAGTTATACAACAATTCAACTTTGAATTTTGTAAAATTCCGAAATGCTGAAAATTCCCATTTTTCACGAAAATCGCCCAACATATACAATTTTACCCATCTTTTGGCGTTTTAATTGCATATTCCGATATATAAAATGCATTCCTTTGAAAGAAAGTAAAATATTAGTATGTTTTGTTCATATATATGTACAGACAGGCATATTCTGGGGATTTTTAAGCATCATGTTATTGAGGTAGGGGTAAAACTTTCAGTATCTAGGGTCACATTGAACACCCTTGTTCTTCTAAATATTGTTTTAAGATAACTATCGGTTAAAACAATGAAATGGCATATCTATAGATAAATCCTCCAGATTTGCCATATATAACTATTTAAATGTGAACTTTGGACAATCTGAAAAATAACTAAATACCGAAGTTACTGTGAATTTAAATTCTACATATGCGCATTTCGACAACTTATGTCTCTTCAGTGCAGATAAAATCTAAACGCTTCGAAGACTATAAACTCAAAGATGTTTAAAAACTGATAGAGAACAAATAACCAAAATGATCTAAATGTAAAGCCAAAATCAGTTAAGGACAGAGCTTTGCATGAGGGAGATACTCCTTGGTTTCAACAAAATTTACAAAAATTTAGATATTGTAAGGTTCCAAATAGAATCGGCTTTCGGGTCAGCACCGAAGTACTGACTAATGGGCTTGTGAATACCCTCGGGGACTGACAGTCCACCAGCAGTGGCATCGACCCAGTGGTAAAAAATAACTAAATACTGAAGTTACTGTGAATTTTAATTCTGCATATGCGCATTTCGACATTTTATGTCTCTTCAGTGCAGATAAAATCTAAACGTTTGGAAGACCATAAACTGAAATGATGAAATTCCCATTTTTCATCATTTCTGTACAAAATATTGGGTTTAAGCTGACAAGTGGGGCTTAAAAGGACAAATCATGATAAAATTTATGCAACATTGTTATATGCAATGCAGATTTTGCTTGTTTTGGTTATTTTTATTCGAATATAGACAAAAAAAATTGATTATTATTTGGAAAATTGTTTGGGTATGGGTAAGATTTTCGGTATCTAAAGTAACATTAAATATTCTTTATTTTTCTAAACAATATATAAAGACAAGTTATGTATCGCTTAGCACAATCAAATGTCATATCTGTAGATGTATCCTCCCGATTTGACATATATTAAGATTTACCAATGATTTGGACAAATCTGAAATGCTGAAAATTCCCATTTTTCATCAATTTGGCCAAATATTGAGTTTAAGTGAACAAATGGCTGTTAAAATACCAAATCATGATGTAATTGATGCAACATTGCCATATATAACACATATTTTGCGTGTTCTGGTTATTTTTATAAGATTGATAATTTTAGGGAAAATTTGTTGGGGTAGGAGTAAGATTCTCTGTATTCAGAGTCACATGAAACAAGAAAGTCCAATTTTCAAAATTTGGAATTGAGATGCACTTCGGGTTCTTTAGACCATCAAACTCGCGCAATTTCAATGAAAATATCTAAATTTTCGTCAATATTTCATAGGGGTAGGGGTACGTTTAATGCCGCTAAGGAACGTATTGGGCATAGAAATTGTAAAAATTTGGGCACTTTGGAAAGCTAATGAGCAATCATTTGCTACATCGTTTTTTATAACTGGGAAGCATTTGGTCAACATTTTGAAGCAACTGAAAGAAAACTTGAACGAAAAACGAAATTTTCGAAACTTTCGGTAGGTGGGTCTAAAATGAGCCCTGTTCCACCAGTGCGTGCAGATTATGCCCGTGTTAACATGTTTTATTTTGAAGAGGGGATGTAAGCTGACTTAAAAAATGGGTGG
>MJUU01011697.1:0-14184 GCA_002080025.1 Modiolus philippinarum
ATTTTCTCTCAGATCACTTTCGATATTAATCAAATTCGTCACGGAAAATTCATATCTCATAATAAGAAAGCATGAGACAGGCTTTGTGCATTTATTTGTGAAAAGCATGTAACTGTTTACAAGGATAATCGAATACAGAAATTACTAACTAATAGATGATATCCAAGTTCATGGTCTGCACTCCATAGTCTGTTACTTTGGAAAGTATTATCTCGTGGATATGGACAAAACAAAAATCACCTTAACCTCCAAGTAATTGTTTTATTCACATATTACAGATGAATTAAATTTTTTGTGATTTTTTTTATTGAATAATGACTCTAACATTTTTTTTTACTATCATTAATTTTGCTCGAGACAGAAATGTTTTATTTCCGCTGGGCAAAGCTGCATAGAAATGATTCAAAATATTTCCCTTCTGTTGCTTCCTGTCTTGACCACTTAGATTTTTCTCAGATATTATTCTGATTTCATGAAATTTATATCTGAATCTGTTTCCTTGGTGGTCAGTAGAACAGGGAATGGGGAACCATAAATATCCATACTGGGATCAGTCTAAAGGAGTGCAGACCATGAGCTTGGGTATGATCTATAAATATTATAACATTTGAACTTATTTCTCTTTTATATAAAGTTTTTTTTTCGTAAATTTCTGATATATTAACTGCACATTTTGATAAGAACCTCTATCAGGAACTCTCTTTAAACGTTATCAACGACACAATATCCGATATCTTTTCAAATATTTTTTCTTCCTCCTATACAAAGAGGGAATTTTTACTTATAACCGTTTTTTTTTTTTTTTATTCCTTCTTATTACTTTAATTCCTCGGGATTGGTAAAATCACATGGTATGGGCGATATTATGTTGCTACATGAAAATTATATTGGCTGAAGATTGTCTGTAGAATCATTCATGAACAACAACAAAAAAAACACGTTTCTCCTATAAGATTTATGTAATACAATAAAAAAAAGGCAGTTACTTACGCTGTAGGTTGCTTGATACGCAATGCAATTTCAACAATATGTGTGACCTCAAAATAAAAATGTATATAATGACAATGAAAATAAATAAACCTACTAGGCAAGGCTATTCCTAATCCAAATATGCTTATTGTATAGCTATAACATGACGTCATAAAGATAAAAAAGAAAGGGGAAAAACGTCTGAACATTAACATATACAAATAGAGACATCGGTCTGAAATTCATATTAGAAATATTAAAAATAACCATGAAGGATACAGTACAAGAGAACATGGGTAGTATTGAGTAAAGCTCAAAGACTGATTGAAAAAGCAACCTATCTAAACATAACTTTTAAAAGGGGGTCAAGCACAGTAAAGTACTTATCTAAGCTGCCCAAGTCACAATTTAATACTTCTTTCCATGCAATAACTTGTTCATAGGTTGGGCAACAATAGATTGTATTAAAAGTAATTTTTTTGAAGACAAAAAATCTGTAAATACATCTGATGGATGAAAAGAATTGATGTCGAAATTCCTTAGTTTTTCTTTAATAATATTTTTTATGGATCTTGGAATATTTGAAATTAAGCTGTATAGTATTTTACAAAATTTTTAGTGTGACATACATTGTATCTGTTCAATCTCAGTGAAAGTATAAAAATCCTTTCTGTCCTTATTAATTAAATCAAACAAGTTTTTTATGCCAAAAAATTATTCCCATCTATTGTAGAAACTAAATTCATCTACTGAAACAAAATTTAAAATATCTAATGATAGAATATCTTCAATATTCATCTTGGTGATTAGCTTAACCTTGTGTAATCCTTGAAGGACATCTTTCTAGAAAGGATTTCTAAGTTTACATAAAATTTCACTGATTTTGGACTTTTCCAAATAAAAATCCTATCCCTTCCAAGATTACGTACTTCAGAGGCAAACATTTTTTGCCAGATACCATTCGTATCATAAAAGTACCTCTTAATCAAACCAACTTTGAGATAAAAGTTAAATGACTCCAAATATACCATTTTCAGTCCACCATCAGAATAATCTCCAATTTAAGTGGATCGTTTAATTTTTTCTGTTTTCCCATCCCATATAAAGTTAAAGAAAAGCTTGTTCAATTCATTCATCATTTCAGGTGTTAAATTTGGTAATGAAGTAAGCAAATGAACAAGCTTCGGCAATACCAAAGATTTAATAACTGCAATTTTACCTAACAAGGTGAGTTTTCTATGCTGCCAACTTTTTAAAACTTGTGATACCGCCTTTATTTTGGCTCGCAAATTAATATCTACCATACTATCCAAGTTCAAAGAGAAATCAATTACTAACAGTTTAATTTGACCACTGTAAATTAATGTTTGGACAAAGAATAAGATCAGAGTACTTTTTACTGCCAATGATGAACATAGCTAACATTAGACATCATTTATGGTCATTCATGGCATGGAAGCATTTTGTCAGGTGAGCGATACAGGCTCAGTTTCTGAGCCTCGAGATTACAATTTTAAACACTGCAACAATTTTGATAGTGTAACAAAATTTTCTTTACATATATTTTGCACTGTTGTTTTAGAAGGCAAAGCAAAATCGAAGAAACGCTCATTAATCATTCCGCTTTTTAATCATTGCACGCCATTTTTAATTTAGAAAAAAAATCACTAGAGGACATGATCGTGTTGCAGCCTATGTATCCTACACTTCTTACTCAGAACAAAGATGAGTTATAAAAATGTCCAAGAGTAAGCATACTCTGTACCGTTCAAGCCCGAAGTGACATAAATCACATGTGGATACCTAAAAATTAGAAGGATTTATTGGAAAATATAAAATCCCGTTTATTTTCCCAAAGGTATTTTCTCAAAACGTTTGATTTTTCCACACTGTATCACTGGATGAATTGATTGGTTTACTGAAAAAAAGTCTCATTAAACTTGAAGTTTCAAATTTATTCTACATTAAATGCATATTAAATATATAGTTTAAGTAGCAGTTTTTAAATGCTGGTAAACTAGAAATTTACCAACTTTTTCTTGCATTTAATGTAAATTTTACTTGAAGTTTAAATGGTGAAGTAAGTTAAGCTTAAATTCATGAATTTATTTGTCTAAATAAATGTTGTTAAAACCAGCTTTAAATTATTTTATTTATTTGGAGAATAAACTTAATGTATTCTTATAAACTACAAATTAAATTTGAGTTTAATGCTAGTTTATTATTTCAGTAAATCAAACTTTTCATGTAGTGTATACCACGCTTCCTCGTGATAAACTAAAATCCCAAATCAAAAGTATCATTCAAAAAGCCTTTGGTGATTAAAAAAATGTTGTATTATGTTATAAATCCACGTTTTTCTCAAACACCTATTTAGAAAGAAAGGTAAGCTAGAATGTATGCAGTCTGCTTGATTTTCTAATTGATAATACATTTGTCACATTTGGAGGTACTACGTATCAACAGAAAATTTGCATACCAATAGGCACTTACATGTATAGATATATTGAGGATATTCTTGCCATCAATAACGCATCATTTGCTAAATGGATCCCATTAATTTTTCACCCTACCTGTAGTGCTTTCTATGTGGGTGAGACAAGCTACACGCACATTTTCCCACCAAATTATGGTGATCATCGTTCTATTTGAATTTAAGTTTGTCGGTTATTCGAACATAATTAAAGTCATAATTATTGGTACACTGATGTGTTTTGTGCTGATAATGTTTCAGTCTGTAGTGTGATTTTACGGAAAGCTAAAAGCTAAAATTGCCTTTTAAAAATTCCGCCTTCAAATGTTATGACGTTGCAAAGAAAGGGACGTAACTCCCGAAAGTAAACAAACAACATGAAGGTGAACTTAAGATTTTCTGACATATACGAGAAATTACAGCGTAAAAATACAATAAACAAAACTGGGAGGACAAGCCAAGAAAATGATTGTGTAATGTGTTATAATTTGAATTATTTGAATGTAACAGTATCGCGTTATTACGCATGGTCACGAATGACGTTATGTCCAATGTCAACAAGTCATTCTAATGGGTAGGGTGAGAAAAAGAATCAAACACGGGTTGGTATGCAAGACAAAGAAATCTCAGACACCCGCGGGCAAGATTTGGCAGTCTCTGACTCGGCCAAGCCTCGTCAGAGACATCCTTAATCTTGCCCTTGGGTGTCTGAGATTTCCTTGTCTTGCACACCCACCCGAGTAAGATTCTTATAATATCCCATTAATATATCCGCCAGAACTAGAGATATAGGAAACGAAAGAAAGCAGTAGATACACATTAATTTGGACTTACATCTCAATTTTGGCGAAAATAGGCATCTAAGTACTAAAATGTACGACAAAAGGGATCATCTTAATTTCAAAATTATCGATTTCCTAAACATGGACAGTAATATTTCAGCTTCACCGGCGGATGTATGTTTCACATTTGATTCGTTGCGAGAGAGCTAGCACAAATTATACAGACTTTCTCAATAGACATAGTTATCTCCGTGACCGCCTTATTAATCAAGGCTTCAAAAAATTCCGTCTCATCCGATCAGTTAGAAACGTTCTTTATAGATATCATTCCTTGTGCAAAAATTTGAAATTTCGGTTCGAAATCTGATTCAAGATTGGATTCTGGGCTTATCATTTCTTTAAAATGTTTAGCGCGCCATAAAACCGGTTAAACTTATCATATCCTTTGAAATGCTTGTATAAAGTCAGAACCATTGCGGTCGACAGTTTTCCTGTGGTTTTCCACCTGCTTTGTGTTTTAGACCCTTTGGACTTCGACCGATGACAATTCTACTTTGTAATTTTGTTTTTACCCAATTTTCATCCAGTGAAAAAAAAATAACGAATGGTCAGAAGGCATGTTCCTCAATTTGAATTAGCACACGTACAAAACAAAATTAAATAAGATAAAGTCAAGAGATTTTTATGTTTTAGTTGGAAGGGAATTTTTGTCCGAAAACCCATGCTAATGATAAAAATGTCAAGGTTTTAAATATTAAATCTATGAAATAGCACCATTTCAAATGCTTTGCATGTTAAAGGTATAAAATCAACTTAATAATGTTTTATTTTCATATCATGAAATACATTTTTTACAAACTCTTAAGCCAGTAAGCTTCAATTAATAACAATAATCATGCTCAAATTCTAGTCTTAAACTAGAAAAAGCTAACCAATATCATACCCTTGTTGCTTCCCCTAAAAAAGATCAAATCAATTTTTTAAAATGATGAGGCACAATGGTAATGTATACTCAGCATTTTGTGAAAGTTTCATTGAATTTAATCAAGTGGTCTAGTAGGAGGTGTCAAAACAAAGAAAGTACCCTATGGCGGATGGACGAACGAACGAACGGACGGACAAACACCATGATCACTTAAGCAGGGGGTATAATGAGAAATTAAGCAAGTTATTTCTGCAAATTTAAAATGAAAAAAAAAAACAAAAAACAAAGAAATGAATCTTTATGCATGAATTTTATTGTTTCTCATAAAATCTTCAGAAAAGATGAATTTTTATAAAATAAATGTGCATTACAAAGCAATTTTATAGCCACCTCTATGTAAGACATTTGGAGTCGCTCTTCTGAGCGTCATAAGCATCATGTAAAAGAATGATAAAAAAATCCGGCGATTGAAAGCATTATTAAGTCTTTACATTAATTTCAATTTTATTTTGTTTGAGTTTGAGATCAAATTACATACATATAATCAAACAAAACATAAATGTATAATGGTTTGATGGTAAACGATTATTAAAACAGATAATCAATTACTAAACGGTACTAATGATAGTGGTTATTTCAGAAACACTCATCTAAACAAAAACATGTACTTCAAAATTAAATTAGTCACTCTGAATGTCGAAATATTTATCCATTTCAGGGGAAACCCTTACAATTTTAATATATATTAAGGCTCTAAATACATTCAACTTATGATTAAAACTTAGGTGTGTACCTCTTTGTGCGTTATTTTCTATATATATTTTGCAGTTTAAGAGTTTCATTCTTTTTAAAAATAATATTAAAAAAATGCAAAAATACCATAGTTAACAGTAATTTTTTTTGTGTTTTATGCGTCTTTCAAGGAGTAACCTCTCATCCGCAGCATTTGAATCAAATACACTGTAATATGGAAAGCCACAATACAAAAATTGTCAAATAGTAGTACTAATTCCCAAATCATATCACAATAGGGGACCAGATCCAGTACTAAGGATATCCACTGAGTGCAAGACACAAACAAAGCCTCGGTATTTTGAAGAGGTTAGAATGTTTGAAGAAAAAAAAATGGCATAAACATTTGACTACTTGGCTGGTGAAAAAATGGTATAATTCACATAATATATTCACTAACAAACATGACTGAGTCTGGAATAGCAACACACCCATACGAAGATTGAACAACAGGCCAAAACTAAATAAACGCCATACGTTTTTGATTAAAGGATAGTTTTTTTTTTAATTTATTGCAATCCTATTACATTTACAACTGTTTGGTATGATTCATTCACTTAGATTCATTAATCGTTTGTTACAGTCTTACTTTTGTATTATATCACTAAATATAATCAAATAATACGACACTATTTTCCTTTTATAAAACTTTGACAAAATTCTTTTCAATTTCCTGTGGTTGGAACTAGTTCAAATATCCAGCTATTATATTAGAACTATGTCCAGTTATTGATTCGTAGACAATTATAAAAATTATCCTTATTGAAGTTTAATATTGCAGCAACGTAAATTATTGATCATTAGAAAGATATTAAATCTGATTACATCAAGTATACCCTAAAGGTAGCGACACCTAAAATAAAATTTTAAAGTGCAAGCGTAGACTCAGGGTAACAATCAACTCTGGACGTAGGTAGCTGTTGATATTGAATGTCGAGAAAACTAACGTAAAATATTACTCTACGGCAGCTATGGTTTTTTTTTGCGTCTTGGTGTCCTTTCACCTGTCCTGAGCCTGTTTTTGTAATTTATGTAATGAATGGTATCTTAAATCGGACTCCGTATACAAATAAGACATGTGTTGTATACAGCAGTGAAAAACTGAATAATAAATTAGGAAGAATAATTCTTTTACTAATAACAATAATGTGTATCAGGAATATCTGTTTCTTACAAGATTAGATAATTCTCGTATCTAAAAATTACTCAGCGATAACCTTTTTGCTATTATTTCATTGACCTTTCATATGATTCGATAGCTTTCGTTGTTAGTTCGCAACGTCACACATCGGGTCAAATCCAATTCATGGAAATTTTTTGTTAATTTTAATTCAGAGTTCATTTCATTGTGTCGTCTGCATCATTTTTTTTAGTATAGGATTAAACACTGTTTCAGGGGAAGTAATTGAACTATAAACGGGACCAAGTCACTCTAAAACAAATGAGAGAGTGACTTGGATCCGTTTATACTCCAATAAATTCCCTTTAAATGGTGTATAATTCTTATATTTTAATATAATTTTAATTTAGTAAATGCCGAAGACGAAACAAACAGTACATAAAACAAACGCCACAAAACATAAGGCATTAACAGTGTAAACCCCTTCAAAAACAGGAATGTTATCAGGTCCTTCGGAAGGGTAAGCATGACCTGCTTCACATGTGACACCCGTCACACTGCGAGTGAAAAGTCCGGTGTAATTTATAAGGTGAACTAAAATGTAGTTCGCCGAACGTCGACTGTCGAAAAATAAACAACTTCAGAAATTGTTGGCGGAGGTCAACAATGACAGTGTATTTCCTAACATGCAAATTGTATAGAATTATTATATGGTAAGGAAGAAGAAATTAAAAAAAAATAGCTTTTTGTGAATACACATAATCACACTTTCTCCCCAAAAAATTAGCCACTATATATTGTTTAATTGCTAAAAATAATAAGTTTCATTTTCAATCATTGGTCCTGTGTTGATGTTATGTGTATTGACCATTGACGCGTTGAAATTGACATCGGAATCAGCGACAACAAATACAGAAAGAATTACACATGCATTTATTTAAAAAATAATTCGTAAACACTATCACTTTTCTGACAAGCAGTAATGAATTTGATCACTGTAATTACATTTCAACTTACCCTTCTGGAAAGATGCCAATGTTTGTCACCAGCGCGGAACAATGTACTTGTCATTGCTATTCATTGTTGTGTACATGTGCTTATTAGCAATATATAGTTCCTACGCCTACAACACTTATCCTTGCTAATAGTTTCTACTTTATAAAGGATAACTTTGATTGTTTTAGTTTACATGTATTAATAGGTCAAGTTTTAAGTACAGAAATACCATTCAATGTACTTATAAACACAGCAAACTAAATTCTCCCAGCTTAACATAGTTGGGAGAACACAGTAGAAGTGTTTACAAATGAAATTTATCATAAAAGAAATAGGTTTCACAAATCGTAAGGCTTATATATCGCCTGTTATTAACTTTCGCTATTTGATTACAAATAAACTTAAACTCGCTGACGCTCGTTTACCATTATTGTGCAATTTAATAGCTCGAGTTGCTAACGAGCTATATACTAGTCTCTATTACCACGAAACCTATAATTCAAACAGATACAACAAAACTGAACGAATATTTACATTGATTTCTACATTAAAAGACAAATTTTTTATTTGTATCTTTATTATACTATAGGGAAACGGGATGGAGAAAGGGGAGGTTTGGGTACCCATAAACCAGTTTAACCCTACCGCTGGCTATTGCTAGTGCCGGTACCAAGTCCGGCTATCCCGAGTTCCTATCGTTATCTATGTTTGTTTTTTGTCATTTTATTGTTTTTCTTATGCAGTTCCCTGGTTGATTGTGACATGTGATTGTAGTGTTCGGCCATTGTAAGTGTTTCCTGTTATCTTTCTTTTATTAAATGAAGGTAAGAAGAATTACTTAAATCCAAAAAGGACAAAAAGAAAAAGCAGGTATAAAACCACATGAAAAAAAAACTTCGAGCGCAGTGATTCTGAAGTGTTACTTTAAATTAAGAAGAAATGTCGAGTTAAACCGGCTTTATGGCTAGCCAGACCCCCTTACTATCCGGTACAAATTTAACAGCCATTGCTATCGAAAGATCCTAGACATTGAAAAGAAATGACCATCCCTATACTAAGTAAAAAAGATGAATCTAGAATCAGAGTTCGGACCGAACTTACTTTAAAATTTTCCACAATGAATTGATATCTATTAGATACCATTTTGGATGATCGTATGACACGAAATTTGTTTTTGAGCCTTGATTAATAAGAAGGTGACGGAGATAGCTGTGTCAAATTAGAAAGTCTGCATTATTGATGTTAGCCTTCGCGTAATGACTCAATTGTTAAACTTACATTCCGTATGAAGGAGAAGTTGGAAAATTACTGCCAATTTGAAGAAATAATAATACTTTTGAAATTAAAGTCCTTCTTTTTGTCTTGAATTTTAGTACTGAGGTGACCTTTTTCATCAAATTCGACATGCAAGTGTAAAAAGATGTAGATCTAGCAGGTTCTGTTTTTTTCTGTTATGTCTAATTCTGCAGCATTGTTTGGATCCATTTAGTAAAAGATGCGTAACGAATGGAACATATTCGTCATTATAAAAAACGATATGTTCAAAAGTATATGGTAAATGGTATATAGATAAAACAAACCAACATAAACATTTAAAAATCAAGTAAATTCAGCATTATTTTTCATATGTCATCATTGATTAATATGAATCTTCGATTTTTGCATTTGATCTTTTTTTACTTCAAATTGTTCTTTGTCTTGTTGTTTTGCTCTGGGAATCCTTTCCAAAATGTTTTGATATATATTTGTGCTTACTTCATTTAAATTTTGAGTGATCAAATATCAATTATGTATTTTAGTCAGCTCATACATGTAATTACGTTTAAAGTTTCGAAGGAAATACATCTTTGCTAGCCAAGGAATAAGATCCGCTCCTGTGCATCGTAACCTTTGGCTAGTGAAGATGAGGGAAATTAGATAATCACAGAAAAAGTAGCATCCGACTAAGAAAAGTATATAATCAGAAAAACAAAACACAAATATTCAGTAAAATTGAAGGTATAAAGTCTAGTGCGGAGACACTATTATCAGACCGAGAGCATATAATTATGTACTTTTTTCAACATTCGATATCAACAGTTTTTATACGTTTACTTAGATTTTTATTTTCAATCCCAACTTGCATTGTCATATTTTACTTTGAACAACTGACTTAGGGGTATATTGGATCAGATTTAAGTGTTTCTATCGATTAATAAGTGACGTTACTGCAGCATTAGAAGTCAATGTACGGACAATTTTAATAATTATCTTGGAATCAATAAATGGACACAATATATTTATTGAAAAGTACATGCATTTGAACTGAGTTCTAACAATGAACCTGGAAGAGGTGGGAAAGTAAAAGAGGATTGTGTCTGTGTTTCATTAAGGGACATTGTTATATATTTCATTATTAGAAATATTTTTGAAAAGCAGGTTTATGACAAATTTACAATTATGCCTACTTTGGAATAAATAGCCAATACCTTGGTAAAAGACTCAAGAATGTATGAAGCAAGAAAATTAACACCAAAACCTAATATTTGTTATATAGGTTTAACTCTTTTGATAAAAATTGCATAAATTTAACATTTTCGAAAAAAAAAGAAAAATGACATGATTATACTTGTTTTACATGCAAAATTTGAAAACAGTTTCAATCTAGCGATAGTCATCGTTATATACACTTGTTTCGATAAATTTGTGTTTAAGTATCAATTTTCAATTAGGGTACCGTATACTAGTAATCTGACTAAGTATTAAAACTCATTAAAAATGAGAACCGCAAAATTGTATGAAAAGGGTAGTAAAATTCAAATGAAAAATATTTTTTAATCAAGACTTGAAGTTACACTTTTCTGAAATACATGTACATATATTTTGTAGTGTTTGTCTTTTGTCATTTTATTGCTTTTCCTGTGCAGTTCCCTGGTGGATTGTGGCATGTGATTGTAATGTTTGGCCATTGTAAGTGTTTCCTGTTATCTTTCCTTCACATATATTTTGTAGTGACAGCTATAACAATAGAGAGACCGAAAAATATCACGACATATATTTAGCACTCACTCCGTTAGCAAGAGAAGTTGGAAAATTAGAAAGTCTTTTCTTTTGTCGTGAATGTAAGTACTGAGGTGACCATTTTCATAAAACTCGACATGCAAATCCAAAAGATGTAGATCTAGCAGGTTCTGTTGTTTCTGTTATCTCTTATTCTGGAGCATGTATTGATTGGATCAATTTTGCAAAAGGGGAGTAATAAATGGAACACATTCGTCATTTTAAGAAATGATAAATTCAAACCAGAAAGAATTTAGATAAAACAAACCAACATAAACATTTAAAAAAATCAAATAAATTCAGTATGGTTATACAATAAGAATATTGATGATTATAAATTTTCGATTTTTTTTCCTTTGATTTTTTTTTTATTTAGCCAAGGGTTAAGATCCGCTCCTATGCATCGTAACCTTTGGCTAGTGAAGATGCAGGAAATTAGATAATCTTAGGAAATAAGTTGCTTCCTGATTTTTCTACTGG
This sequence comes from Modiolus philippinarum, assembly GCA_002080025.1. Taxonomy (NCBI): domain Eukaryota; kingdom Metazoa; phylum Mollusca; class Bivalvia; order Mytilida; family Modiolidae; genus Modiolus; species Modiolus philippinarum. Next base: position 11,577 of record MJUU01011697.1, read on the forward strand.
TAGTACTCATTTTTAATGTACCTGTTTTTTGGAAAAAAATATTTTGTCTTGATTTGCCGAAGTAAAATAACAAAAATGCGTTAATTGAATTACTGTATTTGCTTGTCTAACCCAATACCGAAATTATCTTAACATAAATTCACTCTCTGCCATGTAAATTTTGACAACTTAATATGGCCTTTCAGTGACATAAATTGAGATTAAGACATTCATAAAAATGCCTTAATCTTAGTAAAACCTGCATTTCTAGAAACAGGAGTTGGATCCGGTACGAAAAATAATAAAACCCCAAAATAAAGGAAAGTTGAAGCTATAATGTTACGTCTAGTGCGGAAACACTATTAATAGACTAAGAACATATTTGCACTTTTTCAACATTCGATATCGCCAGTTTTTATACATTTACATTGATTTTTAGCTTCAGTCCAAACGTATATTGTCATATTTTACTTTGAACAGCTGACTTTAGGGTATATTGGATAAGATTCAATTGACGTTACAGAAGCATTAGAAGTAAATGTATGGATAATAATAATAATAATTCTTAAAAATCAATAAACAGACACAATACTTATTAAAAAATACATGTATTTGTACTTATTCTAACAATGATCTGGAAAGAAGTAAAAAATTAAAAAGGTTTTGTCTGTGTTTCATTAAGGGACATTGTTACATATTTCATTAAGAGAAAGATATTTGAAAAGCGGATTCGTGACATTTTAATGCAGTGTGGATTTGGTAAAACAATTCCCCATGTTTGAGATGTATGATCTTTATTGTTCTTAGATATGGCGTAATTGTACATTAAGATCATTAATTGTACATTAATAGTACATCATAGAAGCATTTCTACTAAGTATTGGATTCATTTCCCAAAAATCCTTTCAAATTTCGTTTTATTTCAGCATCAGGTAAATGTTCAACTACACACATTTCTGTTTTATTGACCAGTGCACTTACTACCACAAAAAGTCTCGCCCCCAATTTCAGCAACAAATGCAATGAATACAGGGGAATTAACTACTTTTGGTGTGTTAAAAATTCGGTAGAAGTTTTTGAAAGACTTTGATCTGTTAATGAACCATACACCTCCGTCGATAGCTATGATTTTTCTAACCTTTATACTACATTACCGCATACACCTATGAAAGAGAATTTTCGTATTTGATCAAATTGTCCTTCAAAAAATCAGGATGTACTTGCATTGGCTGCAATACTTTGAAATCATTTTTCAGTGACGACAAACATGACAAATATACCAATTGGACTTGTCAGTCTATGATTATAGNGGTTTGGGTACCCATAAACCGGTTTAACCCTACCGCTGGCTTTTGCTAGTGCCGGTACCAAGTCCGGCTGTCCCGAGTTCCTATCGTTGTTTATGTTTGTCTTTTGTATTTTTATTGTGGGTTTTTTCTTGTGCAATTCCTATTTACTTTCTGCAATTCCTATTTACTTTCTTTTTTCGGCCATTGTAGGTCTTTCCTGTTATCTATTTTATTCCATTTTTCTTCTTGATAATATTTTTGTTCGTTTCGGTGATACAGTCTATAGGCAAAAAATAGGTATTCCTATGGGTGCCAACTGTGCACCTCTCATAGCAAATTTATTTCTTCATTGCTACGAGTCACAATTCATGGCCAAAAATCAAAAAGACCCTTCTAAACAGCATTTAGTGGATGTTTTTAACAACACATATAGATATTTGGACGATAGTTGAACTTACTTTTAATAAATCCAATAGCAGCAGCGATCATACACCTTTTCTTGATCCTGATATATCAATAAATCAAGGAAAGTTTAACACGAAAGTTTATGATAAAAGGGATGATTTATCTTTCCCTATAGTTAATCTTCCCATCTCGACGGCGATGTTCCGTTCGCCCCTTCTTACGGGGTCTACATTTCACAACTTGTTCGATATGCACGAGTGTGTAGTGATGTTTCTGACCTAACGACCGAAATCTTTGTCCAACAGAAAAAACTTCTGAATCAAGGGTTTAGATATCATAAATTGATAAAATTCTCTAAATTTTATTATAGATACATTGACTTATTAAGGAAATTTGGTTCTACATGTAGGGCTCTTCTGCAACAGGACATTTCACATACAAACTTCTATGGAAATATCATTTACAAACCGCATAAATTCGAAAATTGTCCTTCCAAACTTATTAATCCGATGAACAAACTTATTCATAAAGGATATAAATACAGTATTGCTGTTAAATCTTCACTTCACGTTTTGTTGGCAAAGATATTGATCAGCTTCTAAATGCGTTACACCGTAAATAAATTAAAACAGTTTTTCATCTTGGCAGTATTTGGCATAGCACAAGATCATGTTCTTCTTTCATAATTGATGATATTGTTATACGAAATCTATTTAGAAGTAATTCAAATGAAGTTTGATATGTAAGAAGGCTTGATATCATAGTCAACGGAAATTATGTCCTTAGCTAGGTGTCAGTAGCTGCAAGCATTTGTCAGGACAGTACCTATGTGTATTGTCCTCATGTTTTATGTACTTTATTGTAAAGGTACTCGTCTTGATAAGTTGGACTTTTTTCTAGTTTGATTTTTACTGTGAGTCTTTTTGTGTATTTAT
>MJUU01011697.1:14194-29856 GCA_002080025.1 Modiolus philippinarum
GGGGGGGGGGGTTTGGATCCAACAAAACGAGTTTAACCCAATCGCAATTTTTGCGCCTGTCCCAAGTCAGAAATATGTTGGTCATTGACTTTTCCTTGTCGTCTTATAAAATTTTAGTTTCTTGATATTCAGGTTATTGGATGTGGTTTGTTTCCATTGATTTATTCACTTTTTACTTTTGTGGGGCCATTTAGGGCTTGGTATATGGTGTGAGGTTCCTCGCTGTGTTGAAGACCGTGTGGTGACCCCAAGATGCTTTGTTTTCGGTAGTTTTAATCTGGAGATGGGATATTGTCTCCTTGGCATTTACACCATTTCCTTTCTTTTTCATATGAGATTATATCTCATGTGTACACTTTGTTTATAACTTCTATTTAAATTTATGTAAATTTTAAAAGCTAAGGTTTAACTCCCATTGTAGTTTTGTCCTTAGCTCTATTTGATTTATTTGATTTTATTTATTTTGTTTGGTTTTATGCATTTTATACATTATTCTGAAATTGTGGATTTCCTGTGTTTGGGTTCTAGTGCTGCTGATAAGGAATTAATTAATAAATGGCCATACAGCTCATTAAAATTATTACAGTTGTTATGGTCTCATGTTCATTTACTTCATATCCTTTCTTAAAACTTTACATAATTGGTATACTTTGTACAAATTGTGCACCTCTCATTGCAGGTCTTTTTCTGTTCTGTTACGAACGAGACTTTAGAAAAAATCTTCAGAACGGATCCATACCAAGCAGTGATTAACTTTTTTTCTATTTTCAATGATAACAACAGGTAAATTGACGATAGCCTTAATATTGACAATCCCCAGTTTTTATGTAGACATCATTTACCCAGAAGAATTGAAATTAAATAAGCTAACAATGACTCAAAATACTGTCCTTTTCTTGATCTAACTACTGTTATTGACCCTGGTAAAATAAAAACAAAAATATATGATAAAAAGGATGATTTTGATTTCACTATTAACAATTTCCCTTTCCTTGACGGGGACATTCCTCTAGCTCCATCCTACGGGGTGTATATTTCTCAACTAGTACGATTTGCACATGTTTGTTCTACTCTTAACTTTCATGAACGTAACCTTATTGTCAAAACCAAACTTTTACAACAGAGTTACAGATTTAATAAGTTGTTGAATACTTTTAAGAGTTTTATTATAGATATGAACATTTAATACTAAATATGGCGTTACTCGCAAACAGCTTATTACTATTGGTATTTCTAATCCTTTTTTTACGGAAATGTTTTAAAAATGCCAAAACTGATTAAAGATCCAGAAAGGCTAGGACGAAACCTACATTCTTTGCGTAATAGAGGATATAGACAAGATACTCTGCTGGCATCCGTAAAATAGTGACCTGAAAATTTTACACACATACAAAATGTACTAGCCTCTCACTGATACTGCCGATGTCTACTGAAATATACGATGATTCTTGACCAAACCCTTCGGGAAGTTTTGAGTTGGATTTTTCTTCAGTAGTGCGACAGTATTTTACCAGCAGACTAGGCTCCTTGAGCTAGCCGGCTATTTAGCGGCGAGCACCCCTTGACTCATCTTTGTAATTAACGTATTGTTATTTTCTCTCATTTGAAGATTGTGGGTCATGGAGTAAGTAGTATACCAGTATTGGGTTCTATTCGTATGTTTATTATATTATAGGGAACGGGACAGATAAAAGGGATGTTTGGCTACCGATAAACGGTTTAACCCTACCGCTGGCTTTTGCTAGTGCCGGTACCAAGTACGGCTGTCTCGACTTCCTATCGTTGTTTATGTTTGTCCTTTGTCTAATTTGTGTTTTTCCTGTGTAGTTCCCTGGAAAATTGTGGGATGTGACTGTAATTTTCAGCCATCGTGAATGTTTCCTGTTATCCAATTTGTTACATTTGGAATAAAAAGTCAATACCTTGATGAAATACTCAATAATGCTTGTAGCAAGAAAATAAACACAAAAACAAATATTAAAAAGAAAGGAAATGGGGTAAATGTCAAGGAGACAACATCCCATATCCAGGTTAAAACGACCCAAAGCAAAACATCTAGGGGTCACCATATGGTCTTCAACACAGTGCGGAACCATATAGTAAGCCCTAAATGGCCCCGAAAAGGTAAAAAAGTGAATAAATCAATGGAAACAAACCACATCCAATAATCCAAATATCAAGAAACTCTAGTTATCCTTAATTTGTTATATTTTTAACTTTTTTGATAGAAATTTAAGAAATTAAAAATTTTCGAAATACCAAAAAAATGATATCAGTATACTTGTTTTATATGCAAAATTTGAAAATAGTCGAAAGTGTTGAAATAACTTTTGTGTTGTTTTCAATAAACATTAGGGTTCCGTTTTATCCGATTAAGTATTTTAACTCATTTGAAAAAAGTCTCAAATTAATGAATTGAGAACCCCAAATTGAATAAAATCAATGGAAAAGTATTTTTTAATTAAGATCGGAAGTTAGTCTTTTCTAAAATACATATATTTTGAAGAGACAGCTATAACAATAAATAGACGGACAAATGTTACGGCATTTAAAGCCTTTCCTTCAATCGCTACATGTGTGAATTGTACCTGTATTGCATTTTCGTGTGATTACATTTTCGTGTCATAATCACTAGAATATAAGTACATTTTTTATTACACATGTACAGAGGTGCTCGTTTAATGAAACAGTATTTTTTAACTCCCATTCATGTTATGTTTATCATCAATACATATCGGATTACAGATGATTATTTGAAAAGAAAATTTTATTTGTTGAAAATGCTGAAAGAGCTTTGTAACTAATGGGTCTCGTAGAAGCTGAATTTCAGGTCCTTATCCTTTTATTCCCTTTTCCAGTAGAATCAAAATTCAGTACCCAATTTTGCCTTAATCTTTTACCCTTTTAAAAGTAAATGATTAGGTTGTGGTGTTCTGATAAAGCTCAAAATATTTCTAACTGGACGCAAAACTCTACTCAAGCAATATAGCTAGAATACTTTCCTTTGAATATCCAGGAAATGTTTCAATATTTGAGAATTACTTAAAAGAAGAAAAAAATAGGGAAAAAAATTTTAAAAAAATTAGAGTAAATCCAATGAAACACATTACAAAATAAAAGATATATATATATATATATATAAACACGATAACATCGACTTTCATTTATATAAATGGGTGCTTATAATTGATACATTGGTCCAGTAAAAGCTAGATTTGATGACAATGGATCTTAAATGATCTCCTTAAAACAAATGACTGGCTATGAACGGCCTAATTAAATACTCTTTCCAGTTAAAAATAATTTTAAATTCCTCCTCATCAACATTATTACACCGTTCAGCAGTTTTCATTGTGTAGATTTATTGCATTGCCTATTTAAGGAATATTCTTGATACTATTCATGTTTAGAATCGAACAACAAAACGTTGTATTTACGTGAACAACACAGCTACTGTTCCGTCTCTTCCTGCAATCGAGATAATAACTTCTAATTAATATTCAATACGGTCATAGTCAATTTGCAAACTTAAGTTTAAATCATGTGAAGAATTACGTAACAATCATGCTTGGTAAGGTAATTATGGCGTTGTTAATTTGCTCCATTTAAGGTTTATAGCAGATGATTCATATGTTTAAAATCAATCCACTGTATTTTCTTTCAACTTGTTGACTGCTTATACTAACATTTTGTATGCAGGTGGCCTTCGTTTCAACTTAACTAACATTTTGTATGTATGTGACCATCGTCTCATCTTATTCAACAATTTACGTACAGATGACCTTTTTCGTTTCTGAACTAAGGCTTTTATATGCATGTGACTTTTTTCCGTGCTTTCCGCTATAAGCTTAACTAAAACTTTATATGCAAATGGCCTGTATTTCGTTGCTAAGACCTTTTTTTACATAACATTTTTTTACATAACATTTCTGACATAACGGATATTGCATGTAAAGCAGGAGATGATTCAAGTTATTTCTTGAAAATTATTCCATTTGTTATGTTAAATTTTTAATTTTTACCTGTACGGAAGAGACATTAGTTGTCGAAAAAGCGATCTAACGAACCCAAGAATTATCAGTGAAACACGTGAACATGTTCATGTTATTTCTCAGAGTTGTATATGTCAAATGTATTTTGGGACTATCAGTATATTAGGGTATCAGTATACTACCCTCTCTTTTTTCATAGAATTTCGAACTGTAAACTCCAATCAGGCTCACTCGCACGTATTCTTTGATGCTTACCATTGTAAATGTCATATGATACATTTGGTACGGTTAAAAACCGCACAAAGGCATTTTTAGATATAAAATATAAATATAAAATTATTCTATGATGGAAAAGTCGTCAACGTATTACTGATATTTTCATCTCAAAATTAAATTTATAAATGAAAACAAAAATAATTCAGAATACATGGCAATATAAGGATCACATATAGACAGAGAATGTAAATTTAGAAAACAAAGCAAACAGAACATGATAAAAAGCCAAAAAGAATAAAGCATAAATAGTACTAGTCCATTGAAAACAGGAGCGTCGTCAGATTCTTCGGAAGGGTGACCATGACCTGCTTCACAAGACTGTCATGATTTTGAAAGACGACGCATAGTCGGTATTCCTTAATGATAGTGGACATACAAATATAAAACAATCAAATTTGATGTTTGAAAAATACGCTAATGACAATTTCATAATATAATTACATTTAACCATATAATATTTCACACCAACTATAAAGAACATACAATTTTTTTTTGCCATTTTTAACGGTCAAACGTACCATGTTATGATATACATGTATGAAGACAGTACCAATTAAATTGCATTTAAAACTAATAATAAAACATATTTTACCTCACGTTAACTGTAGCACTAGAAATATGTTTAAAGAAAATCTGGGTGATTGATTCTTTTGTGTGTGAATCATCTGTTATTAACCTTAAATGGAGCAAAGCAATGTCAGACCTCAATATTACGTAATCTTGTACATATCTATTTCCCATCGCGTCCAATCGCAGGAAGTAATGTAGAAGTGATTGAAGTCTACTTCCTACATCTATTGGTCAGTATCCATAAAATTGCTTAAATCTGTACAATGAAAATTATTAATAATAAGCAAAATTAAAACTAATCATTTATATCAGCTATTACACATTTCTAGGTTAATGTATTTCCAAATGTTTTGATTTTATCTGCACTGAAGAGACATAAGTCCGAAAACCGATTTAATTTGAAAACTTACAGTATCTAAATTTTAGAAAATTGTGTTAAAACCTAAGGTGTATCTCCCTCTTGCATAGCTCTGTCCTTAGCTGATTCTGGCTTTCCTATTTAGATCTTATTGGTTATTTGTTCTCTATCAGCTTTTATACATATTTCGGTTAATGGATTTCCAAATGTTTCGATTTCATCTGCACTGATGAGACATTAGATGTCGAAATGCGCAAAGCGGAAATTAAATTTACGGTAACTTCGATATATTGTTATTTATAAGCTGGGAATGTGCTACAACGATGACACATCTAACGCGGGAGTATTTATTACCTACGTGCCGTTCTAAGTGGGGTCACAATTTGTCGATTTTCCTGTGCGTTTTCCGGAAAATCCATTGATACATCATGCCCCGATGTGGCAAATATGTATGATAAAAACATTAACTGGTAGATATACTTCATATAGGTCGGGCAAAAACTAGAAAAACCTGGCTTGAATAGATTTGTTTAGCCTGGACATCATGCTATAACAAGTAGAGAGTATGGCAATTGACCCGCTAGTTCCAAAGACTCTCTTCTAATTCTTTGGGTCTATATGTGGGTATGAATACCATTTACCGTTAACCGTGAAACGACGTTTTTCTGATACGTTTAACGTCTTAATCGATCAAATACCTTTAATCGCCAAAAATACTACCGTGATCCGTGAAAGGGCTTGAAATGTCTTTCCATCAACGTCATATGACTGAAATTTTAGTGTTAACCGTCAAAAGAGTACCCCGATATTCATGTTCTGATTTCTAGATTATCCTCGAAATCCATGATGATTCTTAAACTCTTCGAGAAGTTTGAATAAGAGCTTCAATCAGTTTTTATGCACTCTGTTTGTCGAACATCTATGACAGACAATTTCCTCTTCGCTTCAATGGTTCCTTCGGTATTCTACTGCCGTTGTTTTGTCACAAACATGAACATTAATCCACAGACAGTGCCTTACCTTCGTAGGCCTCGAATATTCATCAAAATGTTAATTTTGAATTGGTTAGCCCTGCAAAGGTAAAAATTTTATCCTTCTTTTTTGGTACTAATAAAAAGAAGTTTCAATTATAATTTTTAGGATTAAAACAAAGTGTGGACAAATGATACTCAGAACAAGTTTCCACGCCGCATTGATTGGTAAATCGCACCCAAAAAAAAACATTATTACTTGACATTTTTTGACTTGAAAGAAAAAATGTTGTTTTCAGTTTGATCAAATTGTTTGTGTGTTCAGTACACAGGATAAAAACAGTGATAAATCCACTAAACTCGTTCTCTCCTTTTTTTCAGGTACTGTTCGTCAACAATAACACCGACGTATTATCATTTTGTTTTGTCTTAATTTTTTTAAATACAACATTACATGCAAAAGCCTGACATCTCAATTGAAAGTAAATTTTCCTTAAAAAATCCGCATAGTACACTTAGCATTTATTTAACAGTTCACAATACAAAAACCCAAGTATTTTCCTGAAAGTCCATACCGATATACCCTCTTTATTTTGCTAATGGGTTATAATTGCCAGGTTTCAAAGTTCAGCAAAATTGTTCGATGTCCGAACGTTTATCCGTTCTAATGGTTATTTTATTTATTGATATCATTATTATTATTATTATTATTATTATTACTAGTACTATATTGGGTGATGGGGAGGTTCTGACAAACGGGGGTGTTTTTTCCATATTTTTGTATACAATAAGTACATTTGAACTTTTCCACCGAAGGGGTCTATAAAATACAGTCTCCGAGGACATTATAGAATAATTCCTAAATTCTCATCTATTAAAAATTTGGAGTGGGCGAGCAAATTGTATCTTACATTTTTTATTAATTTTGTGGGAAATGCTGCCATATTCATGATTATATTAAAAGAAATTTATCCAAATTGGCCAAAATTGAGAATAATTTTTTTTCAGGCAGTGAAAAAGATTTGATCGGGTTGTGATGAGAATTTAGGATATTTCAATTATGGCCTATTGGAGATAGGAGTTACATGTACAATGTATAATAAATCTAGAACATTTTACTATATTTAATTTCAATCAGTGGTATCCATTTAGGAACTTATCTGGTCTGGTAGTTAAGGTGGATTGACACAGTTCATTAGATTGGCACATACTGAATATCAAGTCGGATGCGGAATTGACTAGATTTTTAAGCTGGAATGTTTTATTTCAGCCTTTACATTGAGACGTCATAATAAATTGACAAATTCATAATATACACTTTCCCACGAATAATCTCCCTTTTGCAGTAAATGTTGTGTATTTCTTAAACATGTTAAACTATATAAAATATTTCTCTTAATTTAACAGCACAATATAGATTTAATATAAGCTCAACAGATACATGTGACTGAAGTGTATGTCTCTAAAATATCAAATAATAGTAAAAATCTGTCTGGTATCCATTTCATGAGATAGCCAAACAGTAAGCATGTTCTAACAGTTCCCTATATATATATTCTTTGTAAATATCACTGATGTAAATATCACTGATAAATCCTGAATTTGACCTGATTTTCAAAGCCAGATATCAGGAAGAGATGATCAGCAACATATCATTTTTATTTTATTTTTGGAATATATGATTTATGACCTACATAAATTGTAATATCTTAAAAACATAGGTAATCAATGATTACAAAGTTCCCCTCATTATGGCACATTGTCACAGCGACCAAAGTTTGCCTGTATGCCGACATACTATCAAAATTGCATGCATATGCAAGGTTACCTGAACCAACAACGTACAGTAACTGAGATATGAACTCCGATGTACACATTAATGCAAGTTATTCATGCGTAAAATGTAGGTTTAAGTGACCTAATTTTGTCTGAATGCCGAGCTACCATCACAGATGCATGCACATGCAGGATGATCCTATCATGTACAGTACCTGAGATCTGATCCCTGATAGGAACTCGGATGTAAGTCAGTCAAGTGGCAAATGTAGGTCAAAGTGACCCAATTTTGCCTGGATGCTGACCTACCATCAGAGATGCATGCACGTGCACGGTTAGATGATCCTACCATGTACAGTGAATGAGATTTGAACTTGGAAGTAAACTTGAATTTAAGTCGGTCAAGCAAAAAATATAGGTCAAAGTGACCTAATTTTGCCTGGATGCTGACCTACCATCAGAGATGCATGCACTTGCAAGGTTAGATGATCCTACCATGTACAGTGACTGAGGTCTTTACTCGGCATAAACTTGAATGTAAGTCACTCAAGCGGAAAATATAGGTCAAAGTGACCTAATTTTGCCTGGATGCCGACCTACATTGTACCATCAGAGATGCATGCACATGCAGATGATCCTGTCATGTACAATGACTGAGATCTGAACCCGGATGTAAGCTTGAATGTAAGTCACTCAAGCGGAAAATATCGGTCGAAATGACCTAATTTTGCCTGGATGCTGACCTATCATTAAAGATGCATGCACATGAAAGGTTAGATGATCCTACCATGTACAGTGACTGACACCTGAACTCGGATATAAACTTGAATGTAAGTCACTCAAGCGGAAAATATAGGTCAAAGTGACCTAATTTTGCCTGGATGCTGACCTACATTGTACCATCAGAGATGGATGCACATGCAGATGATCCTGTCATATACAATGACTGAGATCTGAACCCCGATGTAAACTGAAATGTATGATACTCAAGCGGAAAATATTGGTCAAAGTGACCTAATTTTGCCTGGATGCTGAACTATCATCAGAGATGCATGCACCTGAAAGGTTAGATGATCCTACCATGTACAGTGACTGAGGTCTGAAATCGGATGTAAACTGAAATGTAAGTCACTCAAGCCGAAATTATAGGTCAAAGTGACCTAATTTTGCCTGGATGCTGACCTACCATCAGAGATGCATGCACATGCAAGGTTAGATGATCCTACCATATACAGTGACTGAGATCTGAAACCCGATGTAAACTTGAATGTAAGTCACTCAAGCAGAAAATATTGGTCAAAGTGACCTAATTTTGCCTGGATGCTGACCTATCATCAGAGATGCATGCACCTGAAAGGTTAGATGATCCTACCATGTACAGTGACTGAGATCTGAAATCGGATGTAAACTTAAATGTAAGTCACTCAAGCCGAAATTATAGGTCAAAGTGACCTAATTTTGCCTGGATGCTGACCTACATTCAGAGATGCATACACATGTATGCACAGTATGTGTATGCACAGTTAGATTATTGTACTATGTATAGTAACTGAGATATAAACTAAAATGTAAATTTGAATGCAAGCCACTCCAGCGGAAAATATAGGTCAGAGAGACCTACATTGTAATTTTCTTGGAGGCTGTGAGTTAACCCAAGATGCACTTGCATGTTATAAGTTTGAAGACCCTACACTGCATAGTTACTAAGATATATACCAAAATGTGGAGGCGGATGCGGTCGCCGGGGGTACTCCAATAGTCCCCCTAAACTTCGTAGAGGCGAACTAATAAAAAATTCTGTCCGATTTTTTTATTAGGCTCGAACTATGGCACGCCATTCTCTTCACAACTACTGAGGAAGACATTGTGCAAAATTACACATCAAGATTTTTTAATTACACACTGACAGTTTTTTAAATGCACGGAGATTGTTAAAATGCTCCAAGAAATAAAAATATGCACTGAGAAATTCTTCTTACACACTCAGAATTAATTTTCTTACTAAGATTAAGAAATAAATTTAGCACACTCAGTTTTGTGAGCACTTTCTCTGCGCAGATCTCATAAATATTCATGTAATATGAATTATTCAACAATACATCTCGGTCTTTGGTGGGTATTTATTTTGATGCTAGGGTTACTTCAGACTTCCAAATAAACAAAGCTTCTCTGGGAACATGATCTATTCATGCTAAATTTTTTTAAATTCATGAAAGGGTGCATTCTTTTGGCATGTTAAGCTACATTAATTGGGATTGCAAATTAAAGTTTCATCAAAAGTCTGCAATGGAATTGCAAATTTAGTCTATGACGGTATCAGGTTTCAGAATTGAGACCTGTATCTAATTCCCCCAAAATAGTTTTCAATAACCCCTACATTGGAGATCCAAAAAGGGGGAGGGGGATTCTGGGGTTGGAACCGCCCCTTTTTTCGACAATCGCATATTTTTGAATAAATATCTTGATGTTATACTGATAAATACAGTTCAGGGATTTTTCAGGGTATTTTTTGACATAGCATTTTTTTTTGAAATAGCATTCATCCAATTTGGGAATTTTTTATCGACAATAGATGAATTTTGGGAAATTGTAATATATGTAATATGAATCTTTAAAATTGATGTTAATTTAGATAAAATCATTTATTTGAATTTCATATTTTTATATATTACAACTATATCAAAAAGCTTATGATAACACCACAAGCATGATGAAAACCTGGCAGGCAGTTAGAAAAAAACATGAATCCATGTTAAAGTTGTTACCTTCAGTTGCACAATTCTTTAATGAGAAAATGTGCATTGAAAATTTTAAGGTGCCTGCAGAAGTAATAGGATACAAAATCCGGAAAGTTTTTTCTCCTATCTTGTTCCGAATTTATATAACCTGGAAGTTTGCCATTTGCAATTTTGTTGACAAACCATACAGCTGTACAGACATATCGAAAACTGCCTGACCGAAGGACAAATCAGGCAAAACTTGAGTCGGTCTGGCAAAAATTATCAGTGAACAGGACAGAATGTCACGTAAAAAATTGACATTTCCTATATGAGATGAAACTGTGGTCCTGTTAATTTATCTTCCGTTCTGGCAGTTTTTCCTTATTTGCCTGACCGAATGTCCTGCAAGACCGCTGGACTTTTCGATTTGTCTGCCTTAGGACTGCTTTCACTTGATTTTGACCATTCTATCGTGAATATTTACACAAAACACAAGCGGTATTCCAATTTCATGCATCCTTGAAATGTTTTCTGTAAATAAAGTGTGGGTACTTGTCAGAAAGTTTAAAAACAGGATGGTTTTGACGATTGGTTTTGTTAATATGACGATAACATGATACAGAAATAATTTGATATCCTCATCCTAATAACCAAATTTAGTAGGCCTAGTGCAGTACAGAAAGAGTGGTACCGTTTACTATTTGAAAATTGGGAATTTATTTACTACAAATTGGGAAAAAAGTAAGGAAATTGCCATTGGGAAAGGGCCAATATTCGGCCCTGAGAGATGTGTAAAAAATCCCTTAATACTCCAAAAATTTTCGTGCCTCCATCTACACAGGGGATTCAGAATGTAGAGCTTTTTATACAGTACACACGTACAGAGTGTTTCAGTTACAAAACACCCTGGTCTGATATGAATGAAAACACTGACAATTGCAGGTGGAATGCTGGTGTTTACACTGATATTTATGACTTGCCAGTATATTTCTTTGTAATTAACAGCAGGAAGTTTGCTGGTGTTTACACCAAAATCTGCTAGTGTTTACTTCACTGTGTGAACTATGTCAGACCTGGGTGTAGGATAATTGTTTTTATGTAAAATTATGATATTGAACCTATTGGAAAAACAGATATACATTGTGTACATGTACATTTTTTTTGTACATATATGAATGTGCATTAGTACAAATGTATAAGATATGCCATCTTTAACATTTATCAAGAAAGACATCTTTAAGTTGAGGCAAATTTCATTGTGTGTACATGCATTGTATACACTATGCAATGTCAATAATGGCTAATCTATCTTCCTAAAATTAAAGTACAGAAGAATAATTTGTGAAATTCATAATAATGGATCAAAACATCGAGGTTGCAGGAGTTATCGTGCTAAGTATACGGCCCCACTCCTATTATTTTACACATTAAAAAGAGAAAAATGCCTCAGTCCCGCCACTCAGGAAGTTGATATCATATAAAGGTGACCAAAACGGCAGACAACACATTCCCCTATATATAAAGTGAAATTCTAAATTTGGAATAAATCGGCCCAGAAAATTTTCACTATGTTCAATAAACATGATAAAGGTTAAAATGGCTAAGTCAAGCCAAACCAGAAGTTGATATTATAGACACAATGTAGCATTTTTAACGAAAAAACTATCAAATAAACCGCTGCGCCAAGAGTGCATAGCATGACTGTCCCCACTTAAGAGCAAACTGATTAATGCACCCTGTCACATACGGGCAACATCGAGCTTTCAATTTCAGGTAAGTTTTTATCATCTCAGACTAACAACTCGTGGTAACAACTTCTATAGCTGATCACATGACATACTATAGCTGATCACATGACATATTAGGGAGGGGACTGGAATTTTCACCTGAGTCTGGAAACTTTAACCATTGGTGGATCCAAAAGGGGGGGTTCCGGGAGGGGTCCTGGGGCTTGGAACCCCCCATTTTTTTGGGGCAATCATTTATTCTTTACGAAATATGCTAGTGTTTTACTAAGAAAAACCCAAAAAATTTTTCGCACCTCGCTCCCCTCGGCGATGTTTAAATTCTATTTGGAACCCCCCGTTTCAAATTGCCTGGATCGGCGCCTGTTAACAGTTCGTGAGTCATGTGCAACATATGATATTGTGCAACACAGGACTGAAGTTGGTATTATTATTGTTATGCTGGAAATAATCGCCAGAAAATATAGAAAAATGACAAATCATGCAAATAGCGAATGGACTTGGATCACGCTTTCCATGTTTCGAAGCTATTTCTTCAGTTCTCCAAACCGTTCATTCGCATTTTTCTGGGACAGTAAAATGCTACAGTCAGTTAGTATTGTTAGTGCAAAAATGCATTCACATGCACAAAGAAACTATGCATTCTATACCTGATTTACAATCCTTATTTTCTAACGTGTATTTTCTTTCCACGCCTTGGAATGTATAGGTCAAGCCAAAGGTGTTATGAAATGCTGACCACGTGACATAGTATTGTGATGAGTGGATTTTGACGAAATGGAAATCGTGTTTGTCGACATTTTCTTTAAATATAAATTGCATCACTCCATAAAAATGCTAAATTGAAGCACGATAATTTGAAGAAAACTGCACATTAATTAGAAAAAATATTTTTTCCACCAACACTTGTCGATCTCTATGAACGACAAAAAAGGTACATAGGCTTCACTATGTTAAATTTTGAGGTCCACGACCGGGATATTTTGCAACGCTGAGACAAAAAATGATTATATATGTAGATAACAACACTTGTAGATCTCTATGAACGACAAAATAGGTACATAGGCTTCGCTATGTTAAATTTTGAGGTCCACGACAGGGATATTTTGCAACGCTGAGACAAAAAATGATTATATATGTAGATAAATACGGGCAACATCGAGCTTTCAATTTCAGGTTAATTTTTATCATCTCAGACTAACAACTCGTGGTAACAACTTCTATAGCTGATCACATGACATATTAGGGAGGGGACTGGAATTTTCACCTGAGTCTGGAAACTTTAACCATTGGTGGATCCAAAAGGGCGGGGGGGGGTTCCGGGAGGGGTCCTGGGGGTTGGAACCCCCTTTTTTCTGGGCAATCATTTATTCTTTAATAAATATGCTAGTGTTTTACTAAGAAAAACCCAAAAAATTTTCGCACCTCGCTCCCCTCGGCGATGTTTAAATTCTATTTGGAACCCCCCTTTTCAAATTGCCTGGATCGGCGCCTGTTAACAGTTCGTGATTTATGTGCAACATACCGTTCATTTGCATTTTTCTGGGACAGTAAAATGCTACAGTCAGTTAGTATTGTTAGTGCAAAAATGCATTCACATGCACAAAGAAACTATGCATTCTATACCTGATTTACAATCCTTATTTTCTAACATGTATTTTCTTTCCAAGCCTTGGAATGTAGGTCAAGCCAAAGGTGTTATGAAATGCTGACCACGTGACATAGTATTGTGATGAGTGGATTTTGACGAAATGGAAATCGTGTTTGTCGACATCTTCTTTAAATATAAATTGCATCACTCCATAAAAATGCTAAATTGAAGCACGATAATTTGAAGAAAACTGCACATTAATTAAAAAAAATATTTTTTCCACAAACACTTGTCGATCTCTATGAACGACAAAATAGGTACATACATATGTAGGCTTCGCTACTAGTATGTTAAACTTTGAGGTCCACGACGGGGATATTTTGCAACGCTGAGACAAAAAATTATTATATATGTAGATAACAACACTTGTCGATCTCTATGAACGACAAAATAGGTACATAGGCTTCGCTATGTTAAATTTTGAGGTCCACATCGGGGATATTTTGCAACGCTGAGACAAAAAATGATTATATATGTAGATAAATACGGGCAACATCGAGCTTTCAATTTCATAAGTTTTTATCATCTCAGACTAACAACTCGTGGTAACAACTTCTATAGCTGATCACATGACATATTAGGGAGGGGACTGGAATTTTCACCTGAGTCTGGAAACTTTAACCATTGGTGGATCCAAAAGGGGGGGTTCCGGGGGTTTGGAACCCCCTTTTTTCTGGGCAATCATTTATTCTTTAATAAATATTGTAGTGTTTTAGTAAGAAAAACCCAAAACATTTTAGCACCTCGCTCCCCTCGGCGATGTTTAAATTCTATTTGAAACCCCCCCCTTTTCAAATTGCCTGGATCGGCGTCTGTTAACAGTTCGTGAGTCATGTGCAACACAGTACTGAAGTTGGTATTATTATTCTTATGTTGGAAATAATCACCAGAAAATATAGGAAAATGACAAATCATGCAAATAGCGAATGGACTTGGATCGCGCATTCCATGTTTCGAAGCTATTTCTTCAGTTCTCCAAACCTGCAATCATTTATTCTAGTGTTTTAGTAAGAAAAACCCAAAAAATTTTCGCACCTCGCTCCCCTCGGCGATGTTAAAAATTCTATTTGAAACCCCCCTTTTTCAAATTGCCTGGATCGGCGCCTGTTAACTTTCGCACCTCGCTCCCCTCGGCGATGTTTAAATTCTATTTGAAACCCCCCTTTTCAAATTGCCTGGATCGGCGCCTGTTAACAGTTCGTGAGTCATGTGCAACATATGATATTGTGCAACACAGTACTAAAGTTGGTATTATTATTGTTATGTTGGTAATAATCACCAGAAAATATAGAAAAATGACAAATCATGCAAATAACTAAATACCGAGGTTACTGTGAATTTACTTTCTGCATATGCGCATTTCGACAACTTATGTCTCATCAGTGCAGATAAAATCTAAATGTTTGGAAGACCATATACTCAAAGATATTTAAAACTGATAGAGAACAAATAACCAAATATGATCTAAATGTAAAGCCAAAATTAGCTAAGGACAGAGCTATGCATGAGGGAGATACTCCTTAGTTTTCAACATAATTCACAAAAAATTAGATATTGCAAATAGCGAATGGACTTGGATCGCGCTTTCCATGTTTCGAAGCTA